>JAPQRQ010000017.1:11874122-11894664 GCA_037367365.1 Apogon talboti
ACAGTATAACTACACACATATATAAAAACAGACAGTATAACTACACACATATAAAAACAGTATAACTACACACATATATAAAAACAGACAGTATAACTACACACATATATAAAAACAGACAGTATAACTACACACATATATAAAAACAGTATAACTACACACATACATAAAAACAGACAGTATAACTACACGCATATATAAAAACAGACAGTATAACTACACACATATATAAAAACAGACAGTGTAACTACACACATATATAAAAACGGACAGTGTAACTACACGCATATATAAAAACAGACAGTATAACTACACATATATATATAAACAGACAGTATAACTACACACATATATAAAAACAGACAGTGTAACTACACACATACATAAAAACGGACAGTGTAACTACACACATATATAAAAACGGACAGTGTAACTACACACATATATAAAAACGGACAGTGTAACTACACACATATATAAAAACAGACAGTGTAACTACACACATATATAAAAACAGACAGTATTTATTTATTTATTTATTTATATAATTGTTAACAAATTTAGGCACTAAGGAGTTACGGAATCATAATCACTGTGATTATAATTAAGACATTTTTAAGAAACTTATCAACAGTTTAAAGAAAGAATAAACACAGCATAAGTTTTGCATCACTGAACACCTTTACTGCGTTTAACTGAACTACCTGTTTTGGAATTTTGATCCTTTACTAAGCTCTCGCTGCTAACATATTTTATGTATGTGTAACTTCTTGCCTGCATTCCATCAATGCTGACAACATGTAGTGCTCACTCAGATACCAATAAGACTTTTATCGTCTTATTAACGCATAATAATGTTAATCGGCATCTTCCAAGGGTCTTATTACTTATTTACTGATGTTTATTACTAGCAGCCTTAGCATGTTTTCTAACCTGTCACTTCAGATTAACTTCACTGCGTGTTTTAAATGGTCGTGACGTGTTTGTTTTTGGGTGCGTATAATCGAGCATCATCCACACCCAGTGTTCTGAAATATCAGTTCCCTTGCGTGTCTGGGTGTATAAGTTTCATCCTGATGTATAGCTTCCTCGTGTGTTTCTTCACCAGACAAACACACCCATCCATCACACACACACACACACACACACACACACACAAAAACACACAAATACCCTGTTCACCGTTGACAGCCGTCCCACATTTATCACCACGGACTGCATTTCCTCCTCATATGATAAGGTACCAGCCAAAAAACAAAGAGTGACATGTTTCAGCTGTTTGTTTTTTCTTCTATTCGTCCTCTTCTGTTTTTTTTTTCACGTTTTGTCTCATTTATTCGCAGTAAATACAAAAATACCAAACTGTTTCCCTATTTCTTTAAATTGTAGGAGGAAATGAAGGATGAAAACAGACCACTACTATCACTTTCCCACAAACAGGGTTAGTTTTACATAAATAAAACTAAAATACTCCATGTGACCTTTAGATACATAATAATGGAGGATGTATAGATTGATAAGTGTGTATGTGTGTGTGTTTGTGTTTGTGTGAGAACAGGGGTCAAGGTGGGACAGACAGGAAATAGCAGACAAGACCAGAACTTCCTGTGTGAGAGGAGAGAGTGCTGCATCTTCCCTCCGTCTGTTCGAGTCACAGTCCAAGGGGACGATGATGCACCGACTTCCTGCCACACGTGCAAACATGCAAACACACACACACACATATAAATGGGAATCCCTAGATAATACAGTTATGTACAACATGGTCCATGGATAATTTATAATGTTTTTTTTCTTTTAAACCATGTAATGTTGTATTCAGTGTTACTGCAGAGGTCATTGACTTTTGATCATAAACTGCCCCACATCTTGTTGTAAATAAAACATGAAGGGCACTACTGCAAGGCATTCTGAAGAATATACAGTATCACACTATTCAAGCTTGAGAAATTCATCCATCCAAAAGTGGTCTTATTTGCTTTAACCCATAAAGACCCAAACAGCCACCGGTGACCAAAACCATCTACTGATCTAATCCACTGATCCACTAATCCTATCAATCCATGTAAATAATTGGTGTAAAACTCAGTTTGTCATCTTTTCATGGTCATCAGCTATGACCCATTTGAACGTTCAGAGGCTCTGTAGTTACAGTGGAAACACTGTCATCTTCTACAACAATGATTTACCAGTAAAACCCATGGAGTTGGATCAATGACAGTAGATGGAGATGCTTGTTTTTATACTTAGTTATTAATATTTTTGCTGAAAAAGTCACTTTTTCCTTCAGTTTTCTCTTTTTCATATAATATCCCTCAGTTTTAATCTGAGTTTTAATGAACATCTATATGATTAGTAAATTAAATATAGAAAAATACCTCATGTACACTTAGAAAATACAAAATACAGAGGATAAATATCTAATAATTGGTGATAAATCATTTAAGAAAGGTTAAATAGAGAGAAAAAAATCATTTGGGAACTGCCACAAAAGTAGCACTGGGTCTTTATGGGTTAAACCATGTAATGTTGTGCTCAATGTTACTGCAGAGGTCATTCACTTTTGATAATAAACTGCCCCTCATCTGGTTGTAAATAAAACATGAAGGGCATTACTGCAAAGCATTCCGAAGAATAAATCACACTATTCAAGCTTAATAAGTTCATCCATCCAAAAGTGGTCTTATTTGCTTTAAAAACTCCCTAAACTCAGTCCAAGATAAGTTAAAAAAACAACAAAAAACCTTCAGAAACATAGTCATTTTCTGCTGTGTTTTACATGTGTGAGGTCGATACCAGGTTCAGGTCATAAATTCACTTTGAGTAAAGCATGCAGAGTCTGTTTTTGAAGATGAGAAGGGCATCCACAGACTACAAACCAACCACAAATTATAACCTGTGTTTTCCTTCTTTTTGTCTGGTGGTGTAGCTGGTTAATGTAATCAAGGTGTCAGTTGGTGATTAGGTCAAAGGTCACATCCACCTCAAATGTTTGCCGACTGGCCACGTCTGATTTGCTTCAGAACATATTATTATATTATTCCATGCAGAATTTCAGCCGTATATTTATATTAGTTTTTTGAGATATTGGAGCTTTGAAAATGGGGAAATGAATGTAAAAGCAAGTGGTTTAGGAAAAGATGGTGATGGTCAATAAATCACTTTTATTGAAGTGATCGTGATGGATGCATGACATATTCGGGAGTTATTTTTAGATATAAGATGTCTTTAACTTTAGTATAAAAAGCAGCTTCATATTTGTTATACAGTTCAAAAATACATCAGTGTTGTGTAATTTTTTTGTTTTTTTGTTTATCTCCACATGTCCACATATCAGATGTTTCAGATTTTGAAATTATTTTTCCATATCATTGTGCTATTGTGATTATTTTCTAAAAGAAATTTTAAAAAATGTTGATTTATGAGTCATTGAAATAGAAAAAACATCTCCCATCTGTATTTGAATAGTCATATTACTCATATGAAACAGTTACTCACAATTCTGTATTGATTGATCCTATAAATATAGTCTGGTTAAAGATAACAGTTTATGGGGGTGTCTGGTGATTTCACATGGACTGACCCTTAAATGAGGCTCTCCAGTATTGAAGAAAGCCAAAAACAATTCCAGCCTCCGCCCGTTTACATGGATCTGCTCCAGAGTTTGAGGGCTTCGTCCTTGGTTCATCTCCTTCCACCAATTTTCATGCTGTATTAGTTTTTGCTTCCAAATACAGAGGAGTTTGTTTGAGTAAACAGTATATGATCATTTGAGGAATGTGCCTTCATTTTTGACATAAGCCAGATCAGTCATTTTTACTTCCACCAAGGAGGTTATGTATTCACCAGGGTTTGTTTGTGTCTGTCTGTCTGTTCTTAACATCACGCAAAAAGTTATGGACGAATTTTAATGACATTTTCAGGAAATGTCCGAAATGGTAGAAGGAACAAGTGATTAGATTTTGGGGGTGATCCAGATCATCATCTGGATCCAGGATGAATATATATTTTTTGCGATATGGCCCAATACCCTTGAGGTGGGTTACCTAGCAACAGACAAACAATAGGGCCACGTTGCCGTGGTGTCAAATGTCATGTGTAGAAACAGAAATGCCAGCTGGGAGGTTATTCAACTGAAAATGCCAGTGGAATTAGTTAGGTGTTAGCCCAGAATCATACAATCATAGAATTGAAGTGGGTTACCTAGCAACAGATAAACAATAGGGCAACAGACTTGTATATTGCTGTTATTATAGAGAGCTGCCTTGGTGGAGGTCTGCGCTCTCTGAGTGCTTTTCTAGTTCTTTTATAGGACAGAGAATTTCAGAAAATATAAATTGGATTAATTTAGTTTCTTTTACAAATGTTGTGTTGTTTTCTTCCTGTATCATTGATAACAACCATTCATCCTATTTGTCATTACTCATTTGTCTCATTTGAGTCTCATGACTTCCGCCTCCATTGTAAGTTTACTATGGTTTCATTATAATCTTTTCTGAATTCAGCATATTTGTAGGTTTTAATCTAAAGACAAATACACATCTCTGAACACCACACATCAAATATTTGCTTTGTTTGCAACAACGCAGACATAAGGAAGATGAGTCAGGGATTTAAATGCACATTTGTGCTTTCCTCTTGTTGAGGACTGAGCTGGAAAACACTTAAAACCACTCCACACGCAAAGAAAACATTCCAGTGAGCCAGTTGAGTAAATGGTTTTTTTATTACTTTTGGCTGTTATGTTGACAGAAAAGCAGTGAAATACAGATTTAGCAATGCGTCACCAGGATTAAACAGACAAAATACTGTAAAGCCAGTGTTTCCACTTAGTGTATTTACCAGTAAGCATGTTGCAATCCATCGTGTGAATGTGAATGTTGATGAGAAGCAACATCTGACAAGCTCCAACATCCTTTAAATTCACAGCGCTGATCTTATCTGACTTAGTCTCTGAAATATGAGCTACTGAGCATAAAAAAATGCAAAACAATTCCTCAATCTGTATGAATGGAATGCAGGCAGAAGTCCTCTGTACATTAGATTCACAGTAACAGCACAGGGAGATATAATGGATTCAGTAATAGAAACCAAATTGGGTTCATTTTAGACTTTCATTGGTAATAACTCACAAACATGGCCCAAAGGTGAAATATATACATACATACATACATATACTGGCATATGGTGACAGTAATACATCAGAACATGGTAAGGAGGAGTTACATTTATTACATGAGTAAAGATTTGAATACATTCAGCCAATTTCTTTTTCCAAAATGCTGTGCCGATTAGTACTTTTTATCATTAAATTTCCATCGATAACCTCAGTGGAATATTACCGACACAGTAGCGAGTTAAGATCTGTTAAAGTAAGACGCATGTTACAAATAATAGCACTACAACATGTGGACGAACAGTACGCATACGTAAAATAGACAGGATGTGCCCACACATAACCTGGAATATCCTATACAACACATTTATACTGAGAATGTCAGCACACCCACGTGATCAAACAATACCCATACTAGAGATTTGTATTTTAGTCACAGTTGTCTTAAACATGTTAATGGGATTCAGAAGGGGTTGAATATCAGAAATGTGACAAACCGCTCCAGCTCCTCCAAATGATAAGACCTTCATCCCTCACATTAAACAACAACAGTCCATCATATCACACTGACTTGTGCTATTTTCCTTTCTGTGTGTGTGTCCTTCTGCACATTTGTGTGTTTTTGTATGTATTCCCATGTTACCTGCCCGGAAATCTTTGTAGTTATTTAATATGTGGCCATGAAACAAGCCAAGACTATTTGGCTGTTCCAGGGAAGTGAGAATTCTAAAAATACTGCAGTAAAACACGGGCGTCTATTATGTAGACAGATCAGAAAGTTCATACCAAAGATCACGTTTTCATCCAATAGGGATGAGCTGCGTATTTGCATATGTATACCCTTTTCCTTCTGAAATACCCTTCTTTTATAATGTCTTTTCTCACTTTCTTCTTGTCTTCACATTGTTGTGGCTCACATTTTCTTCCAGTAGTTTCTTTTTTTTCCAACTCCAGTGTTTCCTTTCCTGTCAGCTCTACTTTGCTTATCACCAGCCCTCCGCGCCACTAACTCCCGTTATCCTCAGTGTAAGTTTAACAAATGACGCCGAACGCATTTGTTTGCAAAGCTTTCTGAAGCTTTTACTGTACTGGTGTATTAAAAAGGCATCCTGCCAGATTCACTACACGTTTGTTATGCTGATTATTCTTCCACATCCATAAGGCTTGAGTGAGTTCTCTTGACTCTTGTGGCCTTTTTCTTAAGGTGTAGCTTTAGTGTCACCGTCGGTCACAATACTCACAGGGAACCTTGATGCAGATGCAGTTTTTCTACGGCTAAAGCCTTTTCAGGAAATGGAGCAAGAGTTATGAGATGAAATAGCAAATCTGCTTTAAAAAAAAAAAAAAGGAACTGGGAATTTTGCAGCTTGTGAGCTTAGCATTCTTAAATGTGTTTTTTTGCTTTTTTATGTAAGTTGATAATCTGTTGTAATGTTTTGCCTCTTGAAGGTGAAGTAAAAAAAAAAAAAACAGCAAATCCAGAAACTTGAGGGGTTGTAGGAGACTCTAGTATGTTCTGAGTGTTGTTAGACTTCTTTGTAATGATGCTACAGAAACAATGCTATTTTAATTTGGGGGATGGGGTGTTAAGTACAGGTCTAAGGGAAGGGAAGGACTGGGGTAATCTTACATCTACTCAGGTATTTTCCTCTTCGATGGAGGCACCAGGTGTGCTGGCAGCTCTGGTGGCAGTTCGTGTCCCTCCAGTTTCACTTTAATCAGGTGATTAGCCAACGCAAACTCCTCGTCGTCAAGCATCCCGTCTTTATCGATATCTGCCAGCTTCCAGATCTTTCCCAGCACCGTATTGGGCAGTTTTGACTTCACCATCTCCTTCTTGGCGTTGGCGCCGGTCACCTTCCCGTTGACAGGCGACAGTGTGTAGAAAATCTCATCGTACGCCGGTTTGTCGCGCGCCACAACCCACTCGGCTTCGTCGATGCCTTCGCCCGCTCCCTCGCCGTACCCGTGACCGAAGGGGCCGTCCAAAGTGCCATCGAAGGCTCCGCCCTTCACCACCGCGTTGGGTCGCTGGGTTTCCTCTTGGCGAACCAGGACCATCAAACTGGCGATGTCGTTGGCGAGCATGTCGTCGACGGCCTCCAGGAGTTTGGGTTTTAGAGGCTGGAACTTGGTGAGATCCTGAGCTTGGAGTTGGTCCTGAGACGAGAAACAAAGAGCAGATATTCACAGCATATCACAAACACACATCTAGTAAAGCTCAGACCTGCGCTCTTCTCTGTTTACCTGCATCTTCTTCAGATTAGGAAAGTCTCCAGGTGATATCTGATGTTCTCTCTCTATGCGTTTGTAGATATCTCCCAGACTGCCGATCAGTTCTTTCTTTTTGTTTTCCTTCCCAAACACAGAGGGCATCTCCTTCTTCAGTGAGCTGATGATGTAGGCGTGGACCTGCATTTGGAGATTAAGGATGCTCATGAAGTCAAAGGAACTTCAAGTCTGCCTCATAGAATTTAATGTATTCAGCAACAATTTTACAGGTGAATTTCTTTACCAATGCTACAGTCAGGAAAATAATACATGTGAGAAATCGACGTCCTATTGGTAGATAGTCTGTTTAATTGTTGCTCTGTTCTTAACCGGTAAAGACCCAGAACTACTTTTATGTCAACTTCCAAATGTTTTTTTTCGTTAAATCTAGCATTTCTTAAGTGATTTATCACAATTTATTATATATATATATATATTGATTTGCACCAAGTGGAGAGAGCTGGTGAAGGTGTGTGTTTTCAAAAAGCTTGTGTTTAACGTTTATTGTTGTGATTCTTGTGTCATTTTTCTATTTGATAAATGGCTCAGATGAAACTTCATTATCAACACAATGATGCAGTCATAGAACCTTGGGACAAACTTTCATATAATCTGATTAGTCATACAGTAAATCTGTCATATTACCTTACTACAAACATTTGTTTTTAATATTTATCTCAATATTAATGCTCGCGAAAGTGACGGGAAAACCCATATTTGTTGTGTTGCTGTGGTGATTGTCTGTTCTTGGTTTAACCTTGTGTCCTTGAAGCTCATCACCAAACACACACCCTATCAGCTGTGCGGCAAGGAAACAGCGCATACATTTAATATGTGTGTGTTTGTGTGCACACGTGTCCCTGTTCGCTCTCTGTGTTTCCTTGAACTACAACAAGCAGCGGACTGTCGCCTCTCATACCTGACTTCCTACCCGCTGAGGAAACAGGAAATAATTCACTCAGAGGAGAATGACCACATTTGTCAGACTGTATTGGATGTGTGACAGCGACAAGCTTTTTCTGTCAAGGTTAACAGCTGGACAGGGTGGGGAGGGCCAGTGAATGATGGGAAGGATAAATAGCAAGGACACAGCGCACACAGACTTCTGCTGAAAGTCACATCCTACCAAAATGCAAACACATGCCACGTTTAAACGCTTTCATAGACCCTGTGCTCATTATTATTACCAAACAAACAATCACCTGTTACTGTATGTGGCTATAGCTGATGTCTGACCCAGTTCTACACCAATAAACATTTCTGTTCCTTTGTCTTTCGTCCACTTACCTTGGCTAGTCTTGCCCTCTTAATCAGGTCGTTGAGTTTTCTGAGCGCTGCGTTCCTCGGTAAAGACTGAATGTCCTTAAATAAGTCCTGCTCCTCGGCTTCAAAAAGCTTCCTATTGTCAGGGATCAGCAGAGGGTGAGACCAAAAAGAACCGATGTAGACACGGATCACCTGTCAGACAGGGTGACGGAGACAAAAAAAAAAAAAAAAGAGAATATGGAACCGGCATCTCAGGAGACACTAAAACTGGTAATAAGTGACTCAATGTCCATTTTGTACCTCTGGGGTGTTGACTATTTTCCCCAGCGACCACATCAGGGCTCCATAAACTCTCATCAGCTGCTGTGTCTCTATTTGGTCAGCTTTGTTCAGTACGACCCTGGAAACAAACAATGCAAAAGGACATGTTGGCAGCTTTGGTGCAGCGCTGTGTCTCAAAAATGTAAACGGTTATGTTAAGTTAACCCATAAAGACCCAGAGCTATTTTTGTGGCAGTTCCCATATTGATTTCTTCCTCTAAATGTAACCTTTCTGAAGTGATTTATAAACATTTATTGTAATATTACCCTCTGTGTTTTGCTTTTTTTCAGTAAAAATAATGTATTTTGCTATATTTAATTCACTGATTATACAGATGTTCATAAAAGCTCAGGTTAAAGTTGAGGGTTATTCTATCAGAAACATAGAAAACTGAAGAAAAAGTGACTTTTTCAGTGAAATTTATATTAACTGAACATAAACCAAGCATCTCCATCCTCTGTCATTGATACAACTCCATGGGTTTTACTAGTGAATCAATGTTGTGGAAGATGGCGGCGTTTCCACGTTCAAATGTCCAAATGGCTCATATCTGATGACCATGAAAAGATGACAAACTGCATTTTACACCAATTATTTACATGTATTGATTGGATTAGTGGATCAACAGGTGTTAAACAGTTTAGATCAGTAGCTACTTCTGGTTGCCGGTGGATATTTGGGTCTTTATGGGTTAAACCAGCACACACACTTTAGCTCACTCTGTAAACATATCCATCAATTTCTACAATATTGAAACTGCAAATTTTAAAGTTAGAACCAAATGACTGAAATCACAAGAAGGGCTTGTATCGAACACTGATCCTCGAGCTGAAATACATTTTTTAATAACTCCTCACTCTCCCCCACTCTGTCAAACTAGTAGTTTTTCACAACTTCCTCAAAACTGTGGTTGTCACTTTTATCTGTGCATCTCTTTCTGTGTCATCTTGTTCGTCCAGTTGACTTTCTGGTGAGATGCTTTGATAGGGTGCACAGGGAACAACCAGTTCTCAGTGACATCCTTCAATAAATTTCCCTCTTGGTTGAAGTGTAACATGAAATTTTTGGAAAACGGTTTGATCAGAAACTTGACCATGACTGCAGTTTACTTCCGAAAAGTCATAATGGAGTGAGGTCCAATCACCTAAATGTTATTTTAATATTTGAGACATGGTGATTTTTTATGTGGTGCATCAGTTTTTGTATAAACTGAGAGTCTGCTGCCCAAAGATAGGTGTGCCAAGCTTGTGGCATCATATTCAAAACGACTTGAGGCTGTAATTGCTGCCAAAGGTGCATCAACAAAGTATTGAGCAAAGGCTGTGAATACTTATGTACATGTGATTTCTCAGGTTTTTATTTTTAATAAATTTGCAACAATTTCAAAAACTTTTTTCACATTGTCATTATGGGGTGTTGTGTGTAGAATTCTGGAGAAAAAAATGAATTTAATCCATTTTGGAATAAGGCTGTAACGTAAAAAAAATTGTAGAAAAAGTGAAGCACTGTGAATACTTTTGAGATGCACTGTATGTGGTCATACTATACCTGATTTTGTCTTCATGGTTCTTCAGGGCCTTTATCACCTCTGAAAACTCATCAGAGATGTCCAGTTTGTGGGCATCAAACAGCAGAATGATCCTGTCCACTCTCTCAGCAAACCACTCCAACACAGCTGCGAAGTCATAGCCTGTGAAGAGAGAGGAAGAGGAGGAGGAGGAAGAGGAGGAATATAGAAAATCATTGTGTGAGGTACAAAAACTGGAATGAGCATGAGACAAAATTATCTCTAAAAGGTTGAGTTCCCATGCTTTTAAAGCTCAGGTCAGCGAGTTTCAGTAAGAACTAAACCATTGACTTCCACTGTGATGTTGCAATATTCCCGTAAGAAAACCAGTACAATGGCTTCAGGTCAATAATGGAGTCAATAAGGACGCCCCTATTACAACATGTTGAGAGAAAAGAATATCTGTTTACAGACAGAGAATGCTGCCAAGTGTTTTTTAACCTAATAATGGAAAGGGGAAGACCATGAACTCTATTAATATGTGAATAATTAAGCACTAATATTGAAACATCAATGTTTTAATTACAGCCACATTTCTGTTCAAATATTTATTTAGCAAAAATTAATGACCAGTGTTGTTTTTTAATTCAATACAAAGACAAAGTGACCTTTTAAATGCGTGAGGCAGACATGAATGCACAAAGGAGTTAAAGCCTGCTTTAGTGACCGTATGATGAAACAAATGAGTGATTGTGCCTTTCAGCGGGAACACGTCACTGACTTCTTTGACTTTCATTGCGAGACAAGGACAAAACTCGCTCTTACCTGGAGGAATTCCACAGGATATAAGACGAGAACAAAGAACAAAGGAAAGAATGAGGGATTAATGAGCTCAAACATCCAGCCAACACTGACGGATGGAGAAGAGAGGCAGAGATGGCAACGCGTTGATGGTAAACAGGTTACAAGTTACTATGGCCTGGAAACAAGGAGGCATTTACTGTCAGTTGGTATTGTGTAGTATTTTTCTATTACTACGGTTTTTGTTTTGCAGAAGAAACAACGTCTTAAAAATAAAAAGGCCCATTTGCCGTCTTTTATCACCTAATCTGACCCAGATCATCGGGCTGTGTGACATGACAACATATATACACATTATGTGAGATAGAAGAACATCAGCTGTTTCACATTAGGATCTACTGCTTAGTTTGTTGTGTTGCAACCCACATACTTTACAGCAATATTATTCATCATTTGGATGAAACATGATCATGTTTTATGTGTGTACGGAGTTAGGAAATATGCATGATGGCAACACAAACATGGAGGAGACGAACTGTGACCTAGAATGTGTTAATACTTATTAGGAGGATCACAAAATGACAAGTGTTTCCTTGCAACTACACAACTCTCTTTATATTTTATACATTAATATTTAATATTTTGTGACTTCTTTGATGGAAAATACACTCAAAAAATCTATATATATGTAAAAAAAAACTGTGGTAATTAGCTTTTATTTTTTGGTTATATAATTCATAATGTGAAAAATAGGCCTTTCCATGTGGCAAATCAAATGTACTTATAGAAAATGTATGATATGTTATCATCTGGATCTGAAATGACATATGAAATTAACTGTCATATTACACAGCCCAAGACCAGGGTAATTAGTCTCACATACAGACTCTGTATACAAAAATCATTCATTTTATATACAGTATTAAATATACAGAAACTATTCAGCAGTAGTGATATAAAACAGAGGTTTTTCTTTCTGTTGTGTGTTAACACGTCTGAGAGAAGACAGAGGACACACACTGCTGCTGCAGCAAAGCTGTAAGGGTTATATCTGAGATACCTTGATGGGTTGAATTTTAGTGGATTATTCTTCACCAAATGATCTTATCACATGTAAAGATGGTGGGAAGGAATCAAAACTCTCCTCCAAAAAGGCTGAAATGTTGTTGTCCTGAACAGACAATCTGTCAGCAGCATCAGAGGGAAAAACTTTAAACAGAGCAGGTCCCAAAAACATATCACCTGAAAAATCTGGAGGGAAAAAAAAGCTCCGTCGTGTGATAATCTGATTAAACTGTCCAGTTCCACGCATAAGAGACAAATATGCTTTTCCCAAACCATGTGATAAGCCTGTGGTGAAGAACAAGTAACTGTCCATAAATTCTTCAAGATATCGTGTAATTTGCCTTTTTGCAGCTGGTTTATGGTCAGATTTATTATCTACAATACCTCCATAAGGACATCTACGTAGACAGCTATAGCCTGAAAACTCCTCCTCTGGACACACACACACACATATAAATGCACAGTAAATATAGCATACGTGTAGAAAGGAAAATAAATAGACAGCATACAAATATCATAGATACAAAGGAAACACATGAAATGACATAAATAGAGTGGAATGAATGAAATTAAAATGAACATGAGGGAAACACACAGTCTCACACATAATCCCTGTTGAAAACACAGCTGTGCTGTCTCAGCAGAGGTGAAGTTTAGCCTCTGTTTTTTTTTTTATACACAACACACAACTGCGCTGTTTATTTGGTTTGACAACACTCTGACTGAGCAAACACAAAGTAGAACAGAGAAGATGTGGGTTGTGGGTTTCAGCTAAACAACTTCCAAATGTAAATGAAATTGGTAAATAGCCTGGCTTCATTCACAGCTGTTACTCAACAGAGAAGCTTCAGACAGCAACGTTATCGTGACATTTTTCTGCAGAAAATCCAGATCTCAACAGACCCAGCCCTGCTATGAAGTCATGTTCTGAACTCGATGACCAGGATTGAAGGATTTGTTCTAATTTGGCTGTTGGAGGTAAACTGAAATTTATTAGGCCAACCCTTTACAGTTTTTGATACTGTCCATGCATAACATTAGGCCCTAATAAATAATTATTAGAAGCAACTGTATGGAAAAATAATTAATGTGGGATTAGGAAATCATTGTAGCAAAATGGAAAATGATGGTGTAATATACAGTATCTTGTTATCACTTTACAATCATACAGTCCCTGTATTATATAAAGACAGTTTTTGTTTTGAATGGTATAAAAAACACAGTATAACAGGTTAGGGTTTCCATTGAACCAGGGTCTGCTCTGAATGGACTCAGACCCTGTTTAGTACTAATGTACTCCAACTGCTATTAAATATTGACAAAAGCAGAATTACAAAGTGGTCAGCACTAGAGCCACAAATGACTATCACTCCTGCTTTTAATAAATAATTTAATGCATAAAACATGGTCTGAATTGCAAGAGGTCATTACCACACCTTCACTGACTAATTCACATTGTTGGCAGTCGATATTACAGATGTTAATTTGGCAAAAGACATGGTCCATGTGGGTCTTACTTCTCCAACAAGCATAAAATGCAGTGATATAATGGGCTGTTATAAAAGAAGACAAGTAAATGGAAAACAGACAGCGATAAGAGCAGGGAGAGACAAAAGGAAATTCAGAGATGGACAAAGACCAGACAGACTGAATGAGGAAAAAGAGTAAGTTATTGCTGTGTTTAATTATCTTAGTGCTTTGTGTAACGTTAGCTGTTGGTATGGTGATGCCAGCCTCTGGCTCTGGGAACGCCAGCTATGAGACACAGATCAACCTGTAAGAAAGCTGTCAGGAAACTTCTCTCTGCATGGTAATCTTAACATTTCCACACCACAAATCCAGGAAAAAGTACAGTTTGAGTTCAAAAGGAAGTCATGAGAGTAGCAACAACAGGACACATAAAGAGTACGTTATTATGGAAATGCACGAAAAGAGAGCAGGACTATTAAATGGCCGATTTTGGCGCCATATTCCTTTGTTGCTTTGGCGACTGGTAGAAGTAAAGTTAAATACTAACAAGGGTTGCATGACTGATGAACATTGCTATTATTGTGATTTTAGTCAACATGCCTGGTTTTCAAAGGAAATGCACAGATTATTGATCTGGATTTGGATAGTTTTATAACTAAAGCATACACATTTAATCCAGCAAAAAAAAAGAACAAACTTTTTTTAAAAATGTGAAGGTGATCTGTTTTTTTTTTTTTGCTACACAGTACCTCTTTCTACTTCGTGTCACTGAATCCAACAATCAAGAATATAATCATACACACAATGGACATTTAAATCAGAGATGCACCAACCTGATACTGACCCAGAGAACTGAATCACATATCACTGACAGTGGTACGTGTGTATGCATAAACTTATTTAACGCAGTTTGAATTGTCTCATTGGAAAACATGTATGTAAATGGCAAAATTCAGGAAAACTTTTGAACATCTTTTTGAATAAATTCTGACATTGCATGATAGCTCAGATGGCTGATCCATGCCACTATACAGTATGTGCCACATATAAGTGCTATTATGTTGGTTTTATTGTTTAATCTGCTGTCACAAGACTGAGTGTTGGGCACTGGGTGAGAAACACCAACACAGATCTAAAGAGACTTCTCTGTGCAGAATGAGGTATGTGCCTCAGCTGGATTCACTCAGAACCTTCCTGCATGGTTGTACCAAGGCATATTTCACAGCTTTGTTCTTGCTAATACTGCTTCCTTCCATCATGTACTCTCCAGTTCACTCGACCACCACCGCTCTTGTTTACCGAGCTGTGAAGAGGAGCCACTTTGAACTGTATGTTAAGGAACATTACAGAAACTGTCCACATTAAGTCATTGACATTAGCAACAACATGTTGTGTGTCCAGTGAATGTAAGACCAACCAAAAATATGGGACTGTATTTAGTATACTTTATACTCGGCTCTGTTTGTTGACATTAAAATTTGATGTTTGATCCGTGAACCTGCTTGTTTGTGCGTGCGCTCACATTCACCGCTCATCTTTCTGTCACTGCTTCCTGTTCTTTGAAATGAATGAAGCATAATCCTCCTGATAGCTAAAAGCTAAAATAAACACACACGGACACATCCAAAGGAATTGCTGACATTGTAGTTCAGACTTCAGTGGGACCGGGGGGGCTGCAGCTGAATGGGTCCACTGAATGAACGCCAACACACCGAACTGGATAAGCACACACACACACACACACTTACACCCACAAAAACACAGAGTGACAGGAAAGTGTGTCATGGGTGTGTGTTTTACCTCGGCTGATTCTCTGCTTCTCCCCTGACAGAATCCCCGGCGTGTCAATCACACTGATGCTTTCTAGCACCGGGTTAGGCAGCTGAGCACAAACAAACCTGAAGAGAAGAAATGAGACATTAAAGCAACACCACAGAAGTGTAAAACACTTTAACAACAAACATCATCCCACTCCTGATCTGTATCTGCCTTTCCCCTTTCTCCACTATCTCCTCTTCTCTGCCCCCTCTCTCGCTCTTTCCCAGCTGAATAAATACAAACAGTTTAGTGGTCGTCCTCACTCTGACCCCCCCCCCTCAGTCAAATCCCCACTGACAGTCAGCGTTTCTTCTGTCGTCTTTCAGCGGTGGTGGGCCTGCACAGCCAGGACACTACCGCAAGAGCAAATAAAGACTTTTTGGCAGTTTCCCCTTTCCAGAAGGATGACTCTGCAAAGATGACAGGCTGGATTCTCTGCCTATTTTACACACACACACGCACGCACGCACGCACGCACACACACACACACACACACACATGCACGCACGCACACACACACATACTGACAGCCATTAACAGAGGAAAGTCTAACCAGTGAGCAGAGGGAAATTCAATCACACAGGAATGTTGAGCCATGGTGCAGTTTCTCACTTGTACTCTCCTTTGCTCTACTTTTTTCACCAGCTCTCTTCCTCAAACCTTACCTTTACGTTAAAATCGTCCAACTTCATCAAATACTTACAAGCCTATCATTTACGGGATCTAATATTGAGCAATTTCACATTTACCACTACTGTTTTTTAATCTGATATTTGGAAAAATAAACAAATTAATAAATGTGCTATTTTAATTCTGATGCAGCTAACTCTTTTTTTTCTGTGATTTGATCAATGTCTGTTTAACAGTATTATCCGAACCAAACCTAAAGTAATGTATTTATTTACTTGTACTTCTGGGATCACTGAGCAAAAAAAATAATAATTACCTTTCAGCATAATTTAATTCTCGCCTTAGAGGACCTAGAGGAGGTCTGTGTTTTGGCACTGGCTTTGTCCATTGTTTCTAATCACAGGCAGGGGTATTAAATACATGACTGACAGCTGTAGTTACCAATCACATCAGAATCTGTCAGATGCAACTTAAATGCAATTGCACGGCTTTAATTCAAGTATCCCAGCAGAAAATTGGAAAAGTGGTTTCACAACAGCATTCATTTATGTTTATATTCAGACTTTTGACTTGGACTGAGAGGAGAGGAGAGAGCTGCAAAATGAATGTGTGTATTTTTTTCCAGCTAACTTGCGATTTGTCAGCTTTAATACAAAGACTGATGATAAAAAATGTTGAAATATAATTGAATTAAACTTCATTTGATTTAATAATCATATGAAAGACACTTCTGCCAAGTTTGTATTTGTATAATTAAATTTTTTTATGTCAAGACACTGACATTTTTTTAATGCAAATGTCAAAAATATCAAGAACTGGCAGCTTTTATTGCTATTAACCTAAATTATCCCTAAATATTCTCACACATCACAGATATCTGACAACATCTCCCATCAGTGCATTTCATCATGCTGCTTTTGAATGTATGTAACTGGATGTAATCATGCACCTGTTGAGGAATGCGTTTCCAAATGCATTCAGTTTCCTGAAGGGCTTCTTCGGGTCGACCACGAGGGCGTTGCCGGGGACGACGCCTTCCGTGTCGCCGTGCATCACTGCGATGAAGGAATCTGTGGTGGGTTCAGGACCGATCCGCATACCGGGAAAATCCTGCTCCAACAGGTAGCTGTGGGTGAGATAGCAACACATAGCATTAAACTAAACAAGACCAAAAATGAGATGGGGTTGATTACGTTTTCACCATGTAAGAATAAATCCACCGTGCATTCATGCTTTTTTCATATGTGTTCGTAATCCCTTCTTGCGGGTGCCAACTAAACAACAAACAGCAGTACAGATGGTATTGTGTGGCATCAGGAGACAGTGGTGGATTATAGTCATAAAACTACCTGTAGGCAGCGATTCTGTACTCCTTTATTTGTGATTACAGTGACTCAAAGTTGGTCTGCATGGTAAAAAAAGTCACCAGAGACAGATCTGTATCGAATTAGATGTTTCTGGAACAAAGATTAGTAGACTTTCATATCGCCACAGGCTGTTGGGCTGCTCTGCACTGGAGAATTATAAACTACATGCAAACTCAGCATAAAGTCTGAAGTTTGTTCTCATCACACTGAGAAAAAAAGAAAAGCATTCAGATGGTGAGTTTTATTGAGGGAGACAAATGTCAAGTTAAACACCCAGCTGAAAAAGAGACGAGGTGTTGAGGACGACTAAGAATTTAAATACCGCAAAAGTGGATTGATCCGCAAATGCACATCCACAAACCATCTCCTGCATTTTTGAAATCTTTGACACACTACTTGCATTTCAAAATGACCCTAAACGCGTCAAAACTAGTTCTACAGTCGCTAAATCAGGCTAATCTGATGAATTTGGTTTGTCATTGCCAAACTTTTAATTACATTTAAGTGAGCTCCAAACCCTCTAGTAAGATGACAATTGAATGTACCACATGTACAGATGTTTGCTCACTAAGATTAATGGACAGACAGCATTACAATGAAGGTACAAGTGAAACTATTGACCCCATCTGTACTTGTTACTATGACAGCACAGCTGACTTATAACACATGTTTTAGGTGTGAAAAGTTGAATCAACAGTTGTTAATTTAATACCACACGTGGTATCAATGAAGATGAATGTATTTGTGTGTAGTTTCACAATCCCAACAATGTGACACAAGCCATAAAAAAAAGAGATTCAGGCAAAAGACAGAACTAAAAGGGGCTATAAATTTTGTGGGTCTGAGTGTGGAATGTGTATACATTTTAACTGCAAACAGATGTAAGGATGATTCCCATATACATCTTCTGCACACACACACACACACACCTTGGTCAGAGGAGACTGCAGTGCCTGGTAGAGCCATCTCTGTACACGTGTCTGTGTGTAGGGAGTGTGTGTGTGTGTGTGTCTGTAGGGAGGTTATGCAATCCATATGTGCAACTATATAGTGCATGTTTGGTATCACAGACATATTATGTGCTTTACATGTCAGTTCCCAGGCCAATTTTATTTGTCATATTTTAAACAATTGTTAAAGTGCTATTTATTTACAAATTTTCAGAGTTTATCATTAAGACACCAGATACAAAAAAGTCAAATTTGACTTCATATGCAGTGTTGGCTGTTTAGGATTCACACTGCGTTTGTAAAGGCTGTAAATTTACTCCCAAACTGGCGTCAAAATATTCTAAATGTCACAAATTCTACTGGGAGGTCTGACCTTAAAACCTTACACAAGGACAGATAAACTTTCCAGTTCCAGCAGATATCGAGAAACTCTGCACAGGTATCAGTCTGCACATCAAAACTCAAAGATTTTAAGAAAGTAATATGTTGTTTTTGCAGAAGGGGCCTTATGAAGCACTTTGAAAGTGACTGCATAGGCTTTTTCATCAGACTCAACAGACAAATATGTGAGTCACCGTGAAGAAGAACTTATATTTTAATGATTCTTTGCTTTGAGCTCTAAAATTTGGGATGAGAGAGGAAAATCAATATATTCTGCCCAAAAATGACAATCTGCTCAAATTACATTCTCCAAAAAAGACCACTGAGGAAGAGACTGAATTACTCTTCCATCAGCATCTCCTGTCTCTACATCTTTTTTTCACTCTTTAAGCTTCTGCTAATTCAGATTCATTCCTCTAACTGCTCCTGTTTAAACAGACGTACAAACCCTCTTTTGTTTCCAATAGAGTGATAGAAGCCAAGTATGACCCACTAAAGCAGGAAGAAAACATCACCTTGTAGTTTAGGTGAGACTAACAGGCCAGGGAACCCAAGTGACCACTGAGCCTCATGCCAAAGACCTGCAGTGCTCTCAGAGCCAGGACGCTTTCTGAGACCAGATGAAAGACATGCTCAGCAGCAGCCCTGACCGAGAGTTACTCAGCACTTTGTACATTCTGCATCTTACTGTTACAATGCTGGTGGTTCTGAGGGTGAGACTGGAAGGGCGGGGGGGTGACAGAAGCTGAGAGTGAGACCAGTGTCAGAAAAGAACAGAGATACACAAGAGGAAGAGAGTAAACAGTGATTCCTTCGCTGTCCTGTCTTATAGCAGGAAGTCACTTAGAGCATCCTCTCTGTGGCTTTTAAAGGCCTAACCCGACTAATTACATCCAATACTGTGTGCGTGTGTGTGTGTGTGTGTGTGTGTGTGTGTGTGTGAGTACGAGGTCATTAGTATCAGCCCTGCAGTTTCAAAGAGGTCCAACACCAAGCTGCTAATATCTGCAGCTGTCACACTTCATGAGTCCCTGTAAAATGCAATACAGAAGGAGACGGTCCTCACAATGACAGGACACTTAAAGGACGTAGAGGAAGTCCTGCACCTGAGGGCCTGACAACTCCGCATGAGATCAGACGGCGGGCCCCTGCGTCTACACCTGACCTGCCAGATTTAGTCTGAATACTTTCACGTCCATCTGTAGCTCAACAAGCACGCAAGTCAGTAGAAGAGAACAAACAGACACAGCTTTCTGCTTAATCCTTAAAACGACAGTCTTACGGGGATACTTCTGAGAGCAGCAGAGAAAAAAAAAAAACCTGGCGTGAACCCGCATCCTGGAGGAGAAAATGAGTTTAGTTACGAGACACAGATGTCAGTCAGTCAGTCAGATCGACCATACACAGACACACATGCAAATAATACACAAACACTGGATCAGGGAGGGCTGGAGTGCCAGGCAGGGCTGCTTCAATGTGCATCAAGTTTGTGAGTGTGTGTGTGTGGGTGTAAACTTTTTATTGGGTCCGTAAAGCTTACACAGTTGTGAAGCTGTGTGTTTGTTTCTGCATCTTTTA
>JAPQRQ010000017.1:11894764-11906476 GCA_037367365.1 Apogon talboti
GTGTGGGTGTAAACTTTTTATTGGGTCCGTAAAGCTTACACAGTTGTGAAGCTGTGTGTTTGTTTCTGCATCTTTTAAGCTTGATATTTGCTGTGTTTGTGCCAAATCAGATGTGTTCAGTTGAGGATTACATCATCATGAAGCCCTCCCTTGTGCTGTCAGACCGTTTCACTGCTGAGGCCGAGAGAGACGGGATTGTCAGTTTGGGTGTGTCGGCCTCTCCCTTTCTATCTTCCCAATGGCCCCGGCCTCACATGTTCGTGTGTCACTTTGCATTTGCGTGAGTTTCTCACCGTATGAAGCTGGTCTTGCCGGTGGAGTACTGCCCCACCAGTAACACCATGGGCTTGTTGTCAAAGTCTGCATCCTCCAGAGCTGGAGAGTGGAACTCGTGGAACTTGTAGCTCTCCTCCAGCGGCAGGAGTTTGGTTTTGTAGAGTTTCTTCAGTCCATCACTGACTGTCTGGAAGACTTCAGGCTCCTTCTTCCTCCTGTCGTCGGTTCCAAGCCAGCTGAACATGGCTGCTGCGGCTGACTGTTCGGAGTCTTGTCTTCAGTAGGTGTAGCTGGTTAAAAAAATTCTGTTTGTTGTTGATAAAGTAGAAAACTGTATCAACTGGGTCTCAAAATATTAAAACTATAGAAATTAAACATAAGAGTTCAACAATGATATCTAAAACAAAATGTGTCTACTTCTGCATTAAAAAAAATGTTATTATCAGGTAATAAAAATAAAATTAAATGTTTTGTGTGTTTCATGCGAAATACATAGATGTCTTATGACTGTCCTGCACTGAATGGGTGGTGACTGATATTGTTGCTGTTGATGATACTGAGGTTAGGCCTGTTGTTATTTTCAGCACAGTTCAGACCTATTTTAAGAACTTGCCTCTCGTTACAAATGCGATTTTTACAACATAAACAGCCCTACGTGTTTATTAAAATTAAAAATTAGCCCTGCAGATGCTTTCTCATAGAGTCCATCGGTCCTCCAAAGTCCAGGCCACTTCTGCTCATGGGCCACGACACCCTGCATTCGAGGAGTTTATTTTTGTTTACCGATCTGCACAGCAAACAAACACCGCCGAGAAACGCCTAAATCATGATACTCATGCACAACATCACGTTACCGCTATTCAATACGGTCCTAGAGGCAGCGGAGGAATCCCAAAAATGATGCACCGTGCTGCTGTCACCGTTATTGTTCAACTGCTCCCGCTCGCGCCGACACCAAATAGCCCAAACCTCCTCAGTCAGCTGTTATTCGGCCGGTTTCAGTCTTAAAAAAAAAAAAAATAAGACGAGCCTGTTTTGTTGGCGCTACGGGTTTATTTTCTGTCACTGCACAGGTCTGAATGTAGCAGCAGCTGACGTCCTGCAGCTCAATTTAAATGCCGAGTCGAAGGAAACCCGAGCCCGGCGGAAGTGCCCAACGGCTGGCAGGCCGACCCACCGCGGTCCCGCCCAGTGATGCGGAGGCTGAAGCCGGCCAGGACGACGCCATGATGGATGAGGAGACGGACGAGCTGCCTTTAGCTTACAGCGCGCCACCTAGAGGTAACACAGCGGAAAGCCTCTACATGACATGAGCGTTAAGTTTTAATTTAGAAATATATGTATTTTATGTCTGTTAATTGAATATAAAAACTCCTCGACCTTTATTTTACAGCCTACAATTTCAGTACTGAACATGACGCATAGCTTTGAGAGTATGCTAGGCTAATTTAGCAATATTTATCATAAAATAAGTAACACTAACTTTGTTAAAACTCAAGAAAAAAACTATTATATTTCAAGTATTTTCAGTCTTACATTTCAATATATATTTTATCACAATTAAATATAAAAATACAACCAATAGGTCTATTATACTACAATATTTCATTACATTGTATTAATTAGGTTAGATTACAGTAGATAAAACTTTATTGATCAGCACAGCACTGAATGTACACATATAAGAAGAATTAGGTTAAAAAAGGAAATAGGAAAATAATAATAACAATAACTATGAAAACATTTGTTAAAACAGACAATTGTGCATTAAAAATACAAACAGTAATATACAATTATTATCTCTGCCAAGGAGGTTAATTTAATCACCAGGGTTTGTTTGTTTGTCTGTCTGTCTGTCTGTTTGTGGAAGACATACCTCAAAAAGATATGGACGGATCTTAATATAATTTCCAGAAAATGTCCAAAATGGGACAAGGAACAGGTGAGTCAATTTTGGGGGTGGTCCAGGATTTTTTTTATGGCATTTTCAGTTGAATAACCTCTCAGTTGGCACGTCTTGTTTATCTGTTGCTAGGTAACCCTTTCAGCTGGCATGTATTGTTTATCTGTTGCTAGGCAACCCACTTCAAGAGCATTGTATGTTACAGCAGCATGGTGGGGGACTGAGCTGCCTTAGCGGAGGTCTGCGCTCTCTGAGTGCTTTTCTAGTTATTATAATTGACAATAATTATCTGTAATAATGTGCCCTAGTGGCCTCATGGATAAGGTATTTACCTCTTAAGTTGTGGGTTTAAGTCCCATCTGGGGTGATAATTGTCCTCAACTTCCTGAGGGCTCTGCCTAAAGGATCAATACAATTGTATCTAATCTAATCTATAAAAAAAAAATTATTAACAACAAACATTTGCACATTAGAGACTGAAATCCAGATGGGTATAAGTAACATGTAAGGTGAAAATAAAATGTAGGTTGTCATAGTAAATGAAAGATCATAATCAGGGGTGCCATCAGGAAATAGGTGTCCCTTGAAAAAATATCATTTTGGGCCCCACCACTTCAGTGTCTCAAACCAAGCAAACCATACAATTTTATGCACGATTGATGAGAAAAGTGCCAATGACAACAGTATAACAATGTCTTTTACAGTGATAAACATTTACAACTAAAATGTACTTTTACTTTTTGGATCGTAGTAAATTCAGCAGAGTCCGACTGAATTGTATTCATATCTACTTATTTTATTATTTTACTTATTCCAGCAGCAAAACAAAATCAATGGAAAAAGAAAACCAAAAAATGAATAAATATGTTGATTAATTCCTTGTCCAGCAAAGATGCTCTAATGTTGATAGACTAATAATTTTCATCAAAAAGCTGATTAATTTTCTATAATTTTATAGGGCCCTTTTCAGTCATAGGCTCTTAGAAGTGTCATAATGCCTTACAGCACCTGTGATCATAATGATCTGTCTCCGCTGCCAAAAGGACACAAACATTTATTATTAGAAAACCCCAAAGAACTTAACACTGAACACACTGAACCAGATGACTCTCAAACCACAAATGATTATTATGTTATATATAACTAATGAATTTTTCTTAGTTATTGAAAGTTATTAATTGTTCTTCATCACCCAGAGTTTTTCAATTAATAAAAATATTGTGTATTGTCATCATTCATGCATGTGTAAAATTTAATTATTTTTAGTATTAGTATTGAAAGAGTACACTAAATCACAAATCTATGGTGATTTTTTTTGTCATCTTTGCCACTTAAAGACTTTGGTTCTGAACAATATGTTAAAAAAAAAGATTTAAGTAGCACATATAAAATTTCCAAACTATAATGATTTACTTATTTATCTGGACTGTTGTTGTGCCTCTGTGTAGCATTCAGCTTTTACATTTTCTATGAACAACACAACTAGGTCCCATGAATATTTATAAAAAATTTTCTCCCACTTCCTCATGAATTCTTCTTTGCTCAGGTATGAAAACATTTTGTTGCACCATACTGCATATGACATTTGTTTTAAGCTGAAGACCACAGCATGGACATGAAATATATATGTTGATTGGATCTATAGGTATTACTTATTGAAAAGTTAGGAGCAGAAGATGCTTAGAAACTGGAAACAAAGGTTCACATAAGTGAAATGTGAATTGACCTGGAAATTTAAAATATACAATACATTTTTACTACATTTGTTTTTGGGTTTAGCCCTCCACTGAAGACACATTGCTGAAGCACAATTTACTCCTCCAGTACTGATCCCTGGATACATTTATTGTTGGTGGTTGGTTGTTGTAATGTGCCTGATTGGACCAGCAGATGTCCCTATTTAAAAAAAGATCTGCAGACATTTTCCTGTGAAAGTTAATATACTTTACACATCGAGAATTAAACCCAACAGAATGTGATTAGATTAGTTCACATTTATTATCATCAATCTGAACACGTACAGTAATTGTTGTTGAGTTTGCATCACAGAATACCTGAGTTGTGTCCATAATACACAAAGTGAAAACAAACCACAGTTTATAAGTTGTCTCTTGTATGTTTACTCACATACCAGACTACAGGAAGAGACTGCAGTAATTCAGTTCCAGAAATCCCCCAAACTACAGAGTACAGAGAAACTGGATTCCTTTACAAGTTGTATCAACATAACTTCCTTCATGTAACTTTCCAGTGGGTGTAACTTGTTCAAACAAAATTAAAATACCACATAGTAATAGTCCCCTTCATTTCTGCAAAGTGCATCATGAGTAACAAAGATGACACCGAAAGTTAATGACATATTACTTTAAGCTTGTTTTGATGACAAACAAACAAGGGATTACAACAGCAACAACGAAGCTACCTAGAAGACAGAATTAAAATAGAAATATAGGGCTGTTATCTTTGTATAGCATACAATAATTTGCTCACAATTTAAAAAAAAGAAAATGATTATAAAAAATATTTTTTGACCTTTTTCATTTCAAAGACAAAACATTCTGAAATAAAATGCAGACTAGACAGATTAGATGAAAGTGCTATTTTGTCTCACAAACATGTATCACAAAAAAGTGCAAAAGCTATAAATCTATGCATTTCCTTCATTGCTGTATATGTATTAAAAGGATGGTGTAATCTTTAAGAACAATAATCATTTACATAATTAGTCTTCATTTATTACAAACATACTGGCCGAGTGCTAGAGTTTATCCTGGAACTTAAACAAGGACAGATGGATAGCAAAACATTGTCAAGTAAACACATCTTATCACGTAAACACACGGCTATAAAAATCCCAGGGTCCCTCCTCCAGTGGAACAACTTCCTTGTCTGTCAAATAAAGTGCTGTGTTGGTTTGGGATCTAATGTGCTAGTGGTCTGTTGTTGGTATTTTTATGTTATTAAAAAGCCTTAGATTGCAACATTAAAAGTGGTTTCCTGTTATTGTTTTGTGCTGAACAGTTGACTAATGATCTGACGCATCCATTATCAATAGACAAAAATATAGTTATGACTCCAGCGCAAATATGTCGAACTAAACAGACAGTAAATTACATTGAGGATTTGACACAAGATGTAATTCACAACAATTTCAAAGTAGCAATATTAAAAGGTATAAAAGGTCAAGTTTTATGACGTGATGTATTCTGGTAGAGGCAAATATGATTGATGTATCATCACGTATCATGTAAGATTTGCATGACACTAAGAAAATATTATTCCCTGGTACTTTTTGGGTACATTTGTCGATGAATATCATCTACTAATCCATTGCGACTACTAAGTTCCATTTGGTCAAAATATCTCCTTCCTTGCCTGTCTCCTTGGCGACCTGTCCCCTTGCCTCTTCCTCCGACTGTTGCCTGATATATACATTTTCCAGCCTCAGCTCCCTGTTCAACTCCTCTCCCTCCTCTCCTACCTCTCTACACAACATGTCCGTCTTTGGCTCTAGCTGGTCTGACCTTGTCTCCTCTCCGAAAATCACCTCTGGGAACACTATCTTTCTGGATTTGGGATCCCACTTAACGCTAAGAGATCCCTCACCCTCTATTTCTTGCATTTCAGCTGATCTCAGGACATCATAGTCATATGGTAAGAGCTCTAACTGGTCAGAGCAGGGGGCTGGCACGGCTCTGATGTTCTGTGAAACATAAGCAGAAAGAAGGGCTACTTTCTCACTCTCACTTCTTTCCTCCTCATCTCCATCTGTTCTTCTTCCCATCACCTTTCCTTTAACCTCCTCCCCCATACTTCCCTTGCTGCTTGTTTGCAAATTTAAAGCCAAATTGAAGAGGCCTGTTTGTGGGTTTTTAGTGAGAAATAAACCAGGGTGCTTTTCTCTCTCCTGATCTATCACACCTCTGTTTGCTCCCTGAAAAGGTCTCAGTGGCTCATGAGTGTGGTTCAGTGACACTGAATTCATCTGCGGCCATGCATGTGCCTGTACAAAAGTGCTCAACTCTGTGTGTGATGACATTTGCGTGAGGTAAGGGTTTGATGGCGGAGCATTCATTCTGGTACAGACCTCCTTAACTTCCTGTTCTTGCTTGTTGTAGGTGTGGTTTTCTGCATCTATTTCATTTAACCTAGCCCCACCTTCTCCCCCTTCACTTCCCAATTCCATGTTTTCCTCCTCTCCTCCAAAAATCATCTGGGGATTTACTCCGACAAATCCATATTCAACAGACGAATCAGCCCACAGTTCCTCTGGTGGTGGGGGTGTCTCAGGGCTCGGCGGAGGATCTGGATTATAGGGGAGCTGTCTGATGGAGGGCGGGTCTAATTTGTGTTCCTTAGGCAGCTCGTCCACAATGGCAGTGATGAAGATGATGTTGAGATTATCAGGTGGTAACATCAGAGGGGGAGGGTAAAAAGAAGGAGGGTTCTGGAAGGTGGACAAGGGAGACTATTAGGATTTGGAATACCATGTAACAGGTCTTGATTAGCAAACATAACAGGCACAAAAAAGACTTCAAAGTTGAAGCTTTGTACATTTTCTGGAGTATTTTTCTATGTATGCAAAATATGTTTTAACCTCCTGAGACCCAGCAATGCATTTTTTGTCTGTATGGGACATGAGTTTCACAGCTTTTACTTGAAAAAAAATAATAAAATGCTTTCCACTACAAAGTACTTTCCATATAAAAAAATAAAATAATAATAATAATAATAATAATAATAATAATAATGTAAAACAAAAATCAAAAATCTTTACTTACCTGTGTATCAGGAGGTTAAGTCAATGAAATAACCAAACTATAAAATTTTCAGAAAGTAGTAATAAACAGTGGTGGAATGTACATATTTGAAGTACTTTACTTGAGTTATTTCCATTTTATGATGTATACTATATAGACTTCTACTCCAATCCATCTGAGAGTCAGATATTATACTTCACGACATTTGAATGATTTGTAAATTTACTTTTCACATTACAATTTTTATCCCCGTCCTTTCCAGCTAAGTATCTCCAAATGTTCCTTTGTGGGTTGACAAAATGCTCATACGTCTTTAGCAAAATAAACCTCTTAGGTGGGTTGACAATACTGTAGATTAAACTACTAACAGTATATAAAGTAAAATTAAATATCTACAGTAGTAAAATGCAGCATACACATTAATTCAGCAATAATAAATCATACGTAGTAGTAAATAACTAACAGGGAGTATTTTACTGCATAATAACTTTAAGGATATTTAAGGTTTTGAAGGAAACTTGTACTCATAGTGAAGTATTTCTTGTGTGAGTGAGGTATGAGTACTTTCTTAAAAGTAAAGGATCTGGATACTTTATTGCGTCTACCACTAAAGAATAAGAAAGTTAAATAAATAAATAAAGTTAAATAAGAAAGTTAAGGGAGTAAATGTGTATGTGTAATGTATGTTTGAATTACCAGTATAATGGGACTGTTCTGGTCTTTCCCCGACAGGTAGTGATACAGAACATAGCCACCCACCACCAGGAAACATATGCACACTGATGGAACAACAATACCCACAACAGTCCTCTTGAGCTGCGTAATCACCGGGTCTGGAATGAGAGTCAGGAAACCAAGATAATCAGGTCAGAAAAATTCCTCATACCATCACTGTTAAGATAAAAGTATGGGAATAAAAGACAACCTGATAAACTAATTCATCAAGATGAACCACACAAAACTATCCATTTCCGTAATCCAATCTCTCATGTGCTACCCTATCATGTTTATCCTTTCTACCTGTAAAACAAGAAGATAAATAATGTCTTTCAACTACACACACACACACAGACCCTTGTAGCTGTACCTTTGGGTGTGGTTATGCAGTGCCAGGCTGAGGGCAGACAGTGGACAGGCATGACCAGAAACCTTGTCCTGGCAGAAAAACAGTACTCTGTACTGTAATCCAAAAGGTGATATGTGTACTTGTGGGAGGCCACTGAAAAATGACGCTGCACAGAAAGCAACAAATTAGTCAGTATTTAAGCTGTCATAGAGCTTAGTGAAGATTTTGTATGTAGGACCGACATATACCTGTACTCACAATTTGGTGACTATGGGTATTAAGGACAGAGAGGTTGTAGGTCATCTGTGGGTAAATGGCTGCCATGGAAACTGCAGGAGTTTGGTTGTTAGGCAGATATCTCATTGGTCCTCTCATAGTGATGGTAGCAGTGTTGTCCTCAATTTCCACAGACACCAGTGGAGGACCAAAATTAGCTACAAGCGTAAATGAGGCAAGGACGGAAACCATTTAGTTATCGTCAAAAAAATTAAAATGTATACCATAAGTTACCAAAATAGGTTTACCCTCTAAGACCTAAACCACTAGCAGCAACCAAATTATCTGCTGATCTAGAATGTGTAATTACATTTAATCGCTAGTGCTAGGAATGCATTAAGTGATTTAAGTAAAATGCAGTTTTTCAGTTTTTCAATGGCATCAGATAAGATATGTTTGGACATTCGGAGGATCTGTAGTAACATGGAAACACTGTCAACTTCTGTAACATTTATTTACCAGTAGTAGTTTGATAAATGACAGTGGTTGTAGACACTTGTTTTAATGTTCAGTTAATCATATGTTTTGCTGAAAAAGTCACTTTTTCTTCAATTTTCTTGGTTTTGGTATAATAATTTTAGATTTAGCTTTTGTGAAAATCTACAAGGTAAATTAAATATAGGAATATCTGCTTTTCACTGAAAAGTACAAAATGAAGAGGATACTACTAGATAAATGATGATAAATCACTAAGGAAATGTAAAATGATCAGGAAAAATATAGTGGTTCTGGGTCTTTAAGGGTTAAGAGAATAAATATCTCAACTTCTGCATTTCTCTCACAATTAATCAACCAGCTTACGTTATAGGAGATGTTACTTTAACTCACTGTCAACCTTTGGATAAAATCTGTCTGTCATGACCCATTTGGAGGTTCCTTTTCTCCCCACAGCACGAACCCTGGCGTAGTACTCGTGCTCAAGATCCAACGTCTCATTGGTCAAATCACACCAGTTCCGTGTAATCTCCGTACAGAGGTGCACTGACTTCCAGTTAAGCCGCTTTCCTTTGCTTCCCAGAACAGTGTCACCATAGCTGTGAAAGACAAGACAGAAAAAAGAAAATGTACAATAACTAACAATATAGCAGACCCCACTTGTTCAGTTTCTCCTCGGGCAATGAAACTCAGGTTACAGCAGCCTTTACATTTGTGAGACCTAGTTAGGCTTGTTTTTGTTTGGTCCTGTCTCATTTTCACCTTTCTTTTTTTTTTTGTTAATTCTCTTGAGAATTGCTAAAGACAGTCAGCTGTAAGGACAAGTCCTTTGGCTTCAACAAAATGACGGCCATGAGCAATGTTCAAATTTAACCCTTAAAGACCTAAATATCCATCACCGACCAAAAGCATCTACTGATATAAACTGTTTAATACCTGCTGATCCACTAATCCTATTGATACATGTCAATAATTGGTGTAAAATACAGTAATTCATCTTTTCATGGTCATCAGATATGACCCATTTGGATGTTCAGAGGCTCTGTAGTTACCGTGGAAACACTCATCTTCTACAACATTGATTCACCAGTAAAACCCATAGAGTTGGATCAATGACAGTGGATGGACACACTGGGTTTATGTTCAGTTAATGATAGATTTGCTGAAAAAGTCACTTTTTTTCAGTTTTATCTGTTTTTGATATAATAACCCTCAACTTTATTCTGAGCTTTTATGAACATCTTCATGATCAGGAAATTAAACATAGAAAAATACCCGATTTATACTGGTAAAATAAAAAATACACAGGATAATATTAGAAATAAATGGTGATAAATCACTTCAGAAAGGTTAGATATAGAGAAAATGTCATTTGGGAACTGACATAAAAGTAGTGCTTGGTCTTTCTGGGTTAAGCTGTGATAAGGGACGTCTCTGGTATATATATATATTTTTTTTAATTCTGTGTATGTATTTTTTTTTGCATTCTAAAACTTTTACTTACATGCCGTATTGTACTGTATAGTGTGCCTCTGGTGGTGTGCCATCTCCTGGAGACCACTGCAGGACATTCCTCAGATTTATCGAAGAGAAGGTGACTTTGATAGGGTTGGGAGGAGAGGAAAAGACTGAAGAGAGAAAAAAAAAATGAAAAGAAACGTACAGTAGTTGAGTTCATGTTTGTCATCAGGCTCATCATTTCTTTGTAGTTATACTCATAGTACTTTTGGTAAAATTCTTGCATGTTTACTCAGTTTAACAGGCAGAATGACCATTAAACTTCCTCTCTGTATATCTTCTTCTATATGTTTTATAAACTGAAAGCTACACATTGTTTCAGTTCAGTCTATACCATCTGACACGAGACAACATGTTTGATTCTCCTTGCTAGTTCCAACAATTATAATAAACAGTGTGTAACTTTATAATTGTGCAGAACTCTCAGGGAGACTAAATGCTAGAGGTTTAATGAGTAAACTATTGAGAAGTAACTTCCAAACACAAACTTAAGATATAGCTCACTGAGTCTAGTGGTCTTTACTATGAGAAACTGATCTTTAACTGGAGCGAGGCACATTAATACATTTGTAACACCACAAATACACCCAAATTGTGAGTGAGATATGAGTCGACCCATAGGAGCAGCAAGGCATCAACCAGTGATTAATGGTTAGTCTTTATTGGCAATACACTGGCGAGTTAATAAACAACCTGGACATCTGTGTGTGATTATACTTCATGTTTGCAAACTGATTATAATGTGATTTACAATGTTGACACATCATAAAACTAATTTCAAATCCCTCTCTCAGTGACAGATTTTAGTCATTCAACAATTTTGATAATTATAGAAGTCACAAAGTACTTAGTAAAATACCAAGAGAAAAGGAGGAAATGTTTAAAGTAAAACAAAATATGCTATTGAATTATGCAACACATATTAAATGTGCCTACCTCATTTCTTACAGTATCCGTATTAGTTTTACTCCTGAATAACCAATAGGCAGCAGTACTCTTACTTGTAGTTTATGGGATCTTACCTGTACAATGCAGGATTCCAATGTTCAGAAAAATTAACACTTTCCACATGTCTGCGGTCTCATGTTTTTACCGGTAACACCAACATTTTAAACCTCCGACCCAGTCTCTGCTCCTTCACCTGTACGGGAGCTCCGTATAATCCGACTACACCTGTCTCATATGTCCCCCTGTACAGATCAATCAGGAACAAAGAGGTAAAGGAGGAAGTAGGCTTATATCACTGAGGTCTGCTATCTCTCTATCTGTAAGTTTTCTCTGACAGTATGTCAATCCTCGGTACAAGGTTGCGTGCAGGAAGAAGGAATGTGACCTCACTTGTTTGCACACATTACACCTGTGCAGGTGCAGCCTATACTTCCGGTGGGGAGGGGCAAAGAAATGTTGAAGAGCTGCAAAATAATACCTAGTTGTACTGGTTTTACTAGTAAAACTATTCTATAACAACTTTCTTAGGT
>JAPQRQ010000017.1:11908408-11926280 GCA_037367365.1 Apogon talboti
GTTGAAAGAGTAGAAGTAAATGGGAGGGGAAAAGGTTTGAAAGGGCAGTGAGTAGGAAGTCTGGGCCTTTCACTCCGATGAGCAGGGAGAAGCTGCACAGGCTATAACCGCTCAGAACCCTGCAGAAACAACACATCGATCAAAGAAGGTGAATAAAGACACAAATAGACAGTGAAAATCAGAACTAATGAGAAAATTATTTCCAAACTATAATTTCACATTCTGCTCAGATCCCAAATCACCTGCAGGACTCCAGGGTTAGAGGAAACTGTGTTTTGTGGTCACTTACTCCAGGTATTTCTTTTTGTATTTTGTAAACCATATGTATTGTATAACTATTCTTTTATGTGTTAAATGTTTTTATTTATTTATTTAGTGACAAGCCCTGGAGCCATGAGAACCAGCCATTGTTTTTCCCTTAGTTGATTCAATTATTGTTTGGGCTTTCATATTTTAGGTTGGTTTGTGTTAGGTAGTCTTGGTTTTAGAGTTGTTTTTACATGGTTTGTTTTGGGCTTGATTTTGGTTATTTCTGTTTGGTTTTGTTTGCAGTGTTATACTTTTTATACAACTCTCAACCAGCATTGTTGCACAAACCTGTTTTTAAATATAGCCCATCAATGAATTAATCCTGGCTTTGCCAGCTCTTTTAAACCCTGATTTTCAAAGTGTATAAATAAATACTATGCAATCTTAAGAAAAATCTCATATATTATTTTATTTCACCTGGTCACATGTATGTAGAGTTTCTTTCTTTCTTATTTTACCTACATTTTGTGTTATATTGTGTATATAAATACACAATTTACTAAGACACAGCAACTATTACTTATTTATTTATTTTGCAACAGTCAAAGATCGGCCCATTTTTCGCTTGTCTATAGAAATAGTACATATCATAAAGACTTAGTCAAACAAATGCGCAGCAGGCGGAACTCTACACTTTTGAACCTTACTGCTGCCCGGATTGTTTTTACGGTTGCACATCTCAAGGCGCGTTGATTTGTTCCGGTGTCTGTGTTAGCAGTTAGCTTGTTGATAGCATTTTAGCGCTCATTGAAAGGAGTGCATCAATTTGTGTGATGGTTCGCTGATATTTGCCACTTTTTTTTATTGTAAACATGGCGCTCTCAATGGAAACGCAGCTCCAGAGTATCTTTGAGGATGTTGTGGTAAATAGCATTTTCATTTACTCAAAGCTAAAAAATATTTAGCTTTTCATTAAACGTCAGTGTTGATTTTAGCTGTGTCGTTCACTTTCTCAGCCTTTATCGGAATTGCAACTAAATCAAAACAGTTTATCTCACAATGCATTTGCTAAATGTGATTGTTTTCCACCTATCCGAAAAGAAAAACAGCCAATAAACGATCATCTGTTTCAGGCATTCCGCAGTAGTGAATGCAACTTCATCATTTTAATGTTTTAAATTAAAGTCATTAGTATTTGTGCTTGTAGTGTTTGTCTGTGATACAGTGCTTAGAGGTATTTTATAGTTTTTATAGGAATTTAAACAATGGCTTTCTTCATGCACCGGCACATTAACGAGAGCGCACTTAAATTCTTACCAGCTTTTTAACTTAAGTTAGAAATTCAAAGATTGGACGTTTTTCTTCACTTTGTGTTTTTTTTTCTTGCAGAAAACTGAGATGATAGAAGAGGCTTTTGCGGGGTAAAATGACTCCATACCCTCTCTTGTAATCTAACAGGCTTCCTTCTAATATGTGTAATAATATAAGTGTGTCATATACTGTTGTATGAAAAGGGCACTGGTTAATTAAAGAATGTGTTGTGTTTTAGGATGTTTATGGACACACCAGAGGATGAGAGGACTAAACTCATCAGTTGTCTTGGTGCTTTTCGACAGTTCTGGGGAACCCTACCACAGGTTTACAAATGCACACAGTCACAGGCTGATGAAAGGTTGATGGATCTCTTTAATGTCTTGCATTTCCTTGTTGCTCTACAGGAATCTCATGACCAGTGTGTGCAGTGGATAGTGAGGTTCATACACAGCCAGCACAGTCCCAAAAGAATATCGTTCCTCTACGACTGTCTTGCAATGGCTGTGGAGACGAGCCTGTTACCACCAAGGTACACATTTTACACAGTTACTCATTTCAGCTAGATCTTAGCAACTGAAGAAAGATATATTTATTGCATATTGTTTTTGATTTTTAACTCCTCGTTAATTTGAAGTGTGGTCCTTATAAGTTAAATTTTTTACTTATAGGTCTTTTAGGTGTCAGTCATTAAAATGTGCCTGCAAGGATTCTTTTAACATAAGAAACTTCACAGTTAACAGCAGCAACATACAACAAACAAGTGCAGAGAAAAAGACAGGTAGAAAAACACCACAAACAAGTGAAAAATTAAGTATTTATATGGGGGGGGGGGCTGGTGGCTGGCGGCTGGTGTTCTGGAGGGATGAAAGGGTGGAGGCTGGAGCTGGGGAAGAGAGGTGTGAGTGGACCTGAGGTGTCGATGGTAACAGCAGGAGGGAGGCTGCCACACTGGAGAGGTGTGAAGAGGGACCAGGATGGGTGGGGGTCGGACTCAGGACAGAGTCAAACCTGTTGAAATGCAAAGTCAGCTTGTTTGCCCACTCCTGATCTCCATTCCCAGAATGTCCATCCCCATTTCTCCCATGGCCTGAGATGTGTTTCAGTCTCCACACATCTCGGACGTTGTTCTCCAGGCGGTGCTTCAGTTTCCTCTTGTAGCTGTCCTTACACCTCCTGATGCTGTATTTTTATTCCTCTGGACTATCCTCAGCTCCTCCTTGTCCCCCGAGATGAATGTTGGTAAAACACCATACTGTCTTGGAGGGTACAGTGTTTCCCGCACAGAAATGTATGTAGTCCATGATGCAATGGGTCAGACTGTCGATGTCCTCTCCATGTGGACTACGCAGTATGTCCCAGTCTGTGGTGTCAAAACAGTCCCTCAGCTGCTCACTTGCCTCCTCTGCCCATACCTTCACAGTTTTCCTCTGTGGATGCAGCTGCTGTAGCCACTTTTACACATAGATCCCAGGAAAAAAGGTGCGATGGTGATCCCACCTTTTTTCCACCATTGACCGATTTACACAGCCAAGCCAAAGGAGTAACAGAGGTGAGACAGGCTGGACTTTTACACAGCAGACCTGCATGCCGGAATCAAAAGGGGCAGTGACGCAACGTATAGTGTGATGTATAACTTCTGCATTGGAAATAACCCTGAACTCTCAAAACAACAACTGTTCCACATATGTTACCATGGATAGAGTCCTCTGCTCGCAGTGACAACAGCTCGTGGATGTCGGCGGCTCCCCAGTTTGACATCTTTCTGGTCGCGTTGATATATTTATGATATGTTTGTTTCATGCTCACTGACAGAGGTGGGACCAAATGATCCCACCATTTCGTTTACACAGACGTTGTTCCGGAGTAAAGGCGACATATTCCCGTGACAGAAGTGCTGTGTAAAAGGGGCTAGTAACACTGGGGTGTAAACGGGAAGCAAATGGATGAGGTTGTGATCAGAACGGCCGGGAGGTGGGAATGGGGTGGAGGTGTATGCATTTTAACTTTTACATACAGTAGGTCCAGTGTTTTATTGTCTCTGGTGTGGCAGTTGATATACTGTGTGAAGTTAGGGATAGTGGTATGGAGGGAGGCATGATTAAAGTCCCTAGAAATTATCATTAGGGTATTGGGTGTTGCATCTGCAGCTTAGACACTGTGCTCTGTATGCACTCACACACAGCAGCAGCAGCGTTGGCCGAGGGGGGTGTACACAGTTGAAAACCCCCGCGGGATGTAATACGGCCAAACGCTAACTGTCCATAAAGAATTTGTATTAATCTGCATTAAAGTCATCCTGTTTATGTCTAGGATGGTTTGTGGGGCTCTCATAAGCTCAGACTCTTTGGACTGGGAGAGGACTCAGTTGTGGGCACTAACTTTCAAACTGATCCGTAAGATCATCGGAGGAGTGGACTATAAGGTTTGTGAAACACCTGTCCTCTTGGACATATTGCCATGTGCGGGAATATTTCATAAGTTATTTAATTAAAATCTAAATCTTTTATACATTTGTAAAAATGTCATTGTTGGAAGTTCATACTGAAACAACAAAAGTCACTAGAAGCATATGGTTTTGGGTTTTTTTTTGGGGGGGACAGTTGATAACAGATCCATTTTTTCTAGATGTTGCAAAGCTTCAATATGTAATTCCACATTTCCTCCAGACTTCCTGTGATATCGCCACATTTTGACGATGCCATTGTCTTTCAGCATATGAAACTTTTATTTTTGGCCTTCTCCCATCTCCAGATGTATCTCAGTCTTATGTGTGTATATGCATTTCAGGGTGTTCGGGACCTGTTGAAAACTATACTGGATAAAATTCAGACCATTCCTACCAGTGTCAGTTCAGCTGTAGTCCAACAGCTACTCGCTGCCAGAGAGGTATTTGTCTTTCTATAAAACTGAATGAATGTTTGTATGAATAAGTCATCCCAAGACAGATTTATTTTGTGTGTATATTTGTGTACGTTCCAGGTAGTTGAGTACATCCTAGACAGAAATGCCTGCCTGTTGCCAGCATACCTCGCTGTCACAGAAATCCGAAAAATGTATCCTGAGGGTCAGCTATCACACTGGGTATGTGGATGCTTGTCACTGTGTGCATGTGTACAGATATAACAGTGTTTACAGAACTATTCTTCTCTTATTGTCTCCTATTTAGTGCTCGTTCTCATCAGTGTGAAACCATCCATTTGTGATTACTTTTAATATTACACAGTAATTTACAGTGATATTAAATTACAGTGCCACATATTACAAAAGACTAAACCTAAGACTAAAATAATAATACAAACCAAACTAAAATCAGACATTTTCTCAACTAATTAATCAGTTTGAAAACTAGTTAAAGCTAAACTTAAATTGAAAATCAAAAGGCAGATTGAAATTAAAATAAAAATCAACTTTGTTCCTCTTTGTCCCAAGCTTCTTGGCAGTGTGATATCAGACTTTGTGGACAGTTTCAGACCCACAGCCAGAATCAACTCCATCTGTGGTAAGATGCACATAAACCCACTCCCCACTACAAGCGTATATTTGTCTTATAATTGTGTAAAGAGTATAATTTTGCTCATGTGCAACCTGCTTGTAAGTGGTGTCTGATATGAATATGAACATGTGCTGCAGGTCGATGTAGCTTGTTGCCAGTAGTGAATAACAGTGGGGCCATCTGTAACTCCTGGAAGTTAGATCCCACTACTCTCTGCTTCCCACTGAGAGGCATGCTGCCATTCGATAAGGTAACATATGCACACACACACTGCTCACTTCTTGTTGTGCATGCACATAAACACAAAATGGCACAAATGAGAATGTAATGTTTTTTTTATGCAGGACCTTTTTGAGCCACAGACAGTTTTGCTGCGGTATGTCCTAGAACAGCCGTACTCCAGAGAGATGGTCTGCAACATGTTGGGACTCAACAAACAGGTAAATGTTGTTCTTCTTCTCCTCCTTCACACTAGCTCCTCACTCCTGCCCCCCTCTTTTTTTTTTATTTTCACCCTTGTTAATTTTGTCTTACCTTCTCCGTCTGCATCCTTCCTTTACCTGCTCTCGCTGTTCTTTTCTACCTTCATTTCATTACTTGATTCGTTTTCCCATTTATCATTAATATCTTTCTATTTTGTTGTTCGTGCTCAACTTGTACATTCCCTTTTTTGTTCCTTTTTTAACCCTCATCCACCTGATTTTTCTCCCTTGACACCACTCTTCTTTCTTGTTGCTCTTGTAATACAGCTATTTAAAACCATATGTAAAGCAAGCCAATGCTGTGAGCTTGACCCATAATGCACTGGTGTTAGTTTGCCCTGTTGGGTTCATGCAGTTTCACCTCAGCCCAGCTCATCAAGCACAGCCACAGACACATTTTGACACGTTTGTCAGTGTCCAGACAAAAAGCAGATCACTGCTGGACAGAATTGTGCATTTCATCTTTTAATATGAACAAACAGTCCAAACCCAGTTTATATGTGTGAATTGGCTGAGTTGATGCTAACTGTGCTGAACAGACAGTGAACAACCTAGCTCCTTAGTCACTACTTTCTCTCTCTGTCTCTCTTTTTTCCCTCTGTGTTTCTCTCTGCCTCTTTCTATGTTTCTCTCTCTCTCTCTTTTTTTTCACTCTTGTCCTCTGGTTGTGTGTTGTGTTTGTCTGTCTCTCTACCATGCGCTCTCTAGACTCTGAACATTGCCCAGGTATGTCGTTGTTCCTCCTCCTGGTCACCTGACCCGCCAACTAACCAGCCCATTGGACGCTTAGCTTTATAGACATGCTGATGATGTCATCACCGTCCTAGAAATGGGGAACTGGACAAAAAAAAAAAAAAGACGATAGAGAAAAGAGAAATGGCACAGAGCTTGAGATGGTCACAGCAGGGCTTTATAGAGATAGACTGAGTAGAGAGACAGTCATGGCCAAATACAGGCAAGAAATGGTGAACAGGTGCCGGTAGATTAAATCTGGAGCCAAAAGCAGGGGAAAAAATGTGAAAATATACACCTGCCTTCTGTAGCTCTCTCCTCTTAATCCAAATCGAAAGAATCAGTATAAATATAGACGATGCTGTTTCACCCTTGCCCAGTGACACCATAAACAGTTATACATGGAAGCTTTATGGGGCTGTGAACCAACAGGGTGAGTGGTGGGCAGACGCTGAAACAGAAACCAGATCTGTATTTAAAGGTAAAATAACAACCTGCTGTCAGACGTTTCCTGACTCTGCTTCTTCAGTTCAGTTTTCTTTTTAAAACTATCTACAATTCCATTTATTCATCAAAGCGAGTATTTTCTGATTGCATGCAGTATCTTTGGCTGATAATAGATTGTTTTACAAAACATAAACACCATGAGTTTGCATGTATTTGCTTTCAAGATCCCAATTCAGTTAGATTTATTTCAATATCACATCGGTTCAGTTAAGAAGTTCACAGTCACAATGTCAAACTTGTTTGGATATGAAGGAACATCTGAGAATTTTTGCTATTTACCCCCCAAAAATGATAAAAATATAAAAGTTTACACTAAGGATTGACTCAAATCACTTTTTATTTAACATGATCAACAAGTCTGAATATCTACTTTCTTCAGCGTATATGCATAAAGCTTAACTCATCCACATATATTATATAAACTAAATATTAATAAATAATAATTCAAATGTGCTTAAGCTTCTGGACTGTTTCCTTTGGCATCAGGAAACACTGCATTTAGTGAGAGCTAAATAGGTGACATTAAGATTGCCTTTATCTTTAAACCCTGCTGTTGACACTTCAAGTCCTGCTGCCCTGCATGTGTGGATGTAGTCTGGTCCTTGCCTGTCGTTAGCGAGGTCCTCTTGTGTCTGACCTGACGCTGCTGCTGTCTGTGGCGCTGACCTGGGCAAAACTTCAACACTCACACCACGGCACCCCGTCTGACAGCTTTAGGAGCAATACTTTTACACCATATTCATTCACAGTGATGAGACCAGTATCACATTTTTATCCGTAAAGTGTAAAGCAAGTCTTGGGCTAGTATGAGATGCAGAGACATTTACATTGAATCAGCAGCGTGTGAAATGTGACATAAATGTACAACACAAGTTTCACTCATTTTTAGGGTTTTTTTAAGGTATTCATACATATTTTGACAATTAATTGTGTAGGAAAGTTTTTCTCTTTCTTTCACACAACAAACAAAAATCAATGTCCTCATGTTACAAAATGTTCCATGTTTTGCCCAGGTTAGCCGATGAGTGATTCTGACTGGACGAGTAAACTTTGACCTGTGTTTTGTGATGTTCAATTTGCCAAAGGGCGCTTTGTATTGGCTTGTTTGAGTTTCTATGAATGTTATTGAACCGTAGTTCTTAACAAAGTTGGAACCGTACGCTACCTGTGAACACATGACATTGTTATTGATTGTTTTATATTGGTCTTTTTATGTTGAAGTGATTGACTGGAAGAAAAGTACTACACTTATGGTTTAACATGAAAATATGTCAGTTTCACAATGGTGGACATGTCCTGGTGTAATTGCTACATAATTATGCTCAGAGAAAGTTTGATTTATGGATTAATTCCCGTAAAGACATAAGCACTGTGAAGAGTAGGTGAAGTTATTTTGGGTGTTTTTCCTACAGTTCTGGCTGGAAAACATAATTCCACATAAAGTTATGATTAATGTAATGACCCATGGGACTTTGTTGTTGTTGGTCGATATCTTTCGGGCAGATTGCTTTGCAGACCAGAGATTTGCTCGTAATTTCTCTTTTCTCAATCTTTATCTCTTTCTTTCTCTCTCTCGCCCTCTTTCTGTTTGTGTGGGCATGAGTGTGCGTCTGTGTGTGTGTGTGTGCGTGTGTTTGGGCGGACAGGTGAGGAGAACTTGTACTGAATACCAGTGCACAACGAGGACTGAAAAAGAGCGCCAGTCTCACAGCTCCTCCTCTTTCCTCCCAATCACACCACCTCCTCACCCTCCTAAACCCCGCATGCCTGGATGTTTTCGGCTGTGTAGTGTTTAGTGCTGTGCTGTTGTTCTACTGATCTGTGCCCTGTTGTGCTGTGCCGTGCACTTTCTTGTTATGCTGTGTCACAGTTATGTAAAGAGGAAAAAAAAATATACTGGGTTATTTAACTCCAGCCTGTGCAGGGATCCTCACTCTTTCTGCTCTGTTGTCACTGGTGGTATAAGTCAAAAATGTTGGGCAGGTTTACCAATGTATAAAAGACCAAACCTTATTTCTACTTTAATCCTGGTGATGTGAATGTCGAAAATCAGTTTAGCTTTGTAGATAATCCTTTCTGACAATGTAGGCCAAAATAGTGTCAGATCTACACTCAGCACATAGCCCATAATAATCCCCTTAGTGTTCATTTAAGACATACTGTGAACGTAGACACATGCATTAAACCAATCCAAGATTTTTCCCGTCAGAACTGTCATGATATTTCAATTTTAGTCAAAGCTTAATTGCTTTAAAACTACTATCAGTGATTTTATTTTGCCTTTTCTGTTCATTTTTTACCATCTGGCGCCAACAGAATTGCTTAACCCTTTAACAACACCAGTCTCTCCGGCGCTGCATTTTGCATTTTACAGCATTCGAATTACTGTAACTCCTGAACCGTTTGCACTATCCACAAAATTCAAACTGCATCGGAAAGCTGAGAACCTGAGTTTTCCCACACTGTATGACACTTTGTGGTAGCAATGTGGGACTATATTACAGACTTGCTTTATACCTTTATGCCTGCTTTATAAACAAAAATTACATGGGGGAAGATATTTACTTTTTCCAAAACACGTCAAGGTATGTTTTGGAAAAGAAAAACCTATGTCTTAAACAAAGAAAGAAAAAGTACATATAGAAAACTGAAGGCATAATGAACACCATAGAACTATGGGGAAGATATGACAGAAATAATAACTTAAAGCCCATTGAAGTGTAATACAAAGAAATCACTGATAACAACGGCTGCCAATTAAAGCCAGACACCTTGAGAAAAATATGTGGTAGCACTAATAACTAATTAAACCATAACAAAGGAAATGGGTGCAACTAGATGACCTCATTAAAAGAAAAGGTGGAGAATAAATGCAGTCAGTTCAATACAGTCATTATGTAATACTTGTGACAGTGCTATTTCTAGTCTCTGTCTACTCTGCATCTTCCCCACTCTTCATTATTTTCCTGATTGTATTGTAATCTGTTTTCAACCACCCTCTCCCTCACTGTTCTTATGAAAAGCTTTCTTTAAATATAGAAAATGTCGACCTTTATGTTTACTACGCAGCACATCTGTGATGCGTCCTCCTACCAAGAGGTTCTGTTTAGTTGCTTTTGTATGAATCAGGGATAGACCTGACCTAAACTACACCCTTCAAAACAATCAGAAAATAAATTTGTGAAAAGCTAAACTGAAGTATAGTAAGAAAAACTAGTCTCAGATAACCACATTTTACCAAGAATAGGCAAATTGATGAGTGTGGCACATTTAGAGGTATATGTAAATCTGGTATAAGGCCCTGCAGCCCAGACAACAGATGCTAAGGAAAGAGATGAAGTCCTGCAAATACAAAATGAGGGTTGCAAAAACATTTAACAGTTGTTGACAATTGTTGCATCGATGTTGTACATGTGTTGGAATTTAATTATGATTCTCTTATTCTCTCCCTCCCTCTGTCTTTCTGTCTTGCTTCTCCCTTTATTTCCCTCTGTATTTCCTTCTCTTTCCTGTCTGTACCTTTTTCTGCCTCTGTCGTCCGTCCCCCTCTTTTTCACATTTAACTTCCTCTCTCTCTCTCTCTCTTACCTGCTATTTCTTTGTCCTGTAACACTTCCCTCCTCCCCCCGCCAGCAAAAGCAGCGCTGCCCGGTGCTGGAGGAGCAGCTGGTGGACCTGGTGGTGTACGCCATGGAGCGCTCAGAGACCGAGGAACACTTTGACGCCGATATCGGAGGAACTAGTCAACTGCTGTGGCAGCACCTGTCCTCCCAGCTCATCTTCTTTGTGTTATTTCAGTTTGCAAGCTTTCCTCATATGGTGTTGTCCTTACATCAGAAGGTAAGAGAAAGAAGGTTGAAGGCAGGGAGACGGAGCAATCCCCCAAACGAAAAAATAATGTCATTTAACCCATAAAGACCCAAATATCCACTGGAGACCAAAAGCATCTGCTGATCTAAAAATTTTAATAACTGTTGGTCCACTAATCTTATGAATACATGTGTAAAAAGCAGTTTGTCATCTTTTCATGGTCATCAGATATGACCCATTTGGATGTTCAGAGGCTCCGTAGTTACCATGGAAACAGCGTCATCTTCTACAACATTGATTCACCAGTAAAACCCATGGAGTTGGATCAAAGACAGTGGATGGAGACACTTGTTTTATGTTGGGCTATTGATATCTTTGCTGAAAAAGTCACTTTTTCTTCAGTTTTCTCTGTCTATAAATAATAACCTTTAAATTTACTCTGCGTTTTCATGAACATCTAAATTAAATATAGGAAAATACATGATTTACAGTGAAAAATGCAAAACGCAGTGAATATTATGATAATAAAAATCGCTTAAGAAAGATTAAATAGACAGAAAAATTCATTTGGGAACTGCCACAAAAGTAACTCTGGGTCTTTATGGGTTAAAGCCACACCTATGTATTTTAATTTACTATTCATTTCAAGTCAGTTGTTTGTCTGTCTCTCTGTGTAGCTCGCAGGTAGAGGTCTCATTAAAGGACGGGATCATCTGATGTGGGTCCTACTACAGTTCATATCAGGAAGCATTCAGAAGAACGCCTTAGCAGACTTCTTGCCTGTCATGAAGCTGTTTGACCTACTTTACCCAGAAAAAGAGGTACGCTTCGTTATCAGTAGCAGTATCAAGTGTTCTATGGCCCACCATTTGTGAACTGTACTAACGGATGTATGTAATAAGAGGTAATGCTGTCAAACTCTCTCTCTCCAGTGCATTCCTGTTCCTGACATTAACAAGCCCCAGTCTACTCATTCTTTTGCTATGACCTGCATCTGGATCCACCTGAACCGCAAAGCACAGAATGACAACTCTAAACTACAGATTCCCATCCCACACTCTCTGAAGCTACATCATGAGTATGTATTTGTCTATTTGGAATTAATAAATACCTCAAAAGGGTACATCTTCATTAATGTGGATATAGTATTTAGTATTCACAGGAAACTATGCAGAACCATTTGTCATTTTTATTCATTTTTAGGAAGGTGTTCCACATAGAAATTTCAAAAGGTGACTATATATTATGTTTATTACAACCTAGTTTCTCAATAAATAAACAAGAATGTTGGACTCAATGAATGCATATACACTTTAAAACACATCTGATTAAACTATAAATCGCAGACACACATATAACCTTATTTGCATTTGCGAACAGAATGGAATAGAATAGGCCTTTATTGACACTGTTACAGTAACAATGAAAATCAGTTTAACAGCTCTGTTCTGTTTAGCAGCAAACACTTAAAGTGCAAAAAGACTGTATAAAAATATTACACAAAATACTGAAAAATATTAACATTATACAAAAAACTACAAATAAATACTAAAATATACAAAGAGCTAACTCTATACTATAAATAATAGAAATATATACAACATATGAAGGATATACAGGTTGTATAGGATATGTAGATGGTAAAATTCAAAACAAGGTACATGAGTTGAATGATGATTTTTGCGTCATAACTGTGTACTTCCAAACCACTGTTTCGAAATTGCCTTAAATAAAACCCAGGCTGACTTTATTAGGACTTAATAAGTATGTGCCCTGTAACACACCATCCCATTCTGACCATCTTTCGTATTTGCTTCTCCTCTTCTTTCATAGGTTTCTCCAGCAGTCCCTGCGTAACAAGACCCTGGGTATGTCCGACTACAAGATTGCCCTTCTGTGTAACGCCTACAGCACCAACTCTGAGTGCTTCACTCTGCCCATGGGCGTCCTCGTCGAGACAATCTATGGAAACGGATCGATGAAGATCAACCTGCCCGGCACCAGTTGTGTGGCTTCAGGATCTGTCACTCCACTGCCCATGAACCTGTTGGATTCTCTCACAGTGCATGCAAAGATGAGGTAGGAGATTTGACCTCAATTTTAATGTATTTTTCAAACTATTTCTCCGTCTCTCTAAATCTTTACATTTTTGAATATTATTTAGTCAGTATTGTTATATCCGCAGCTGAAGGGACATACTCTGGGATGTTTATCTATATTACAGGGGTGTCAAACTCGTTTTCTTTCAGGGGCTACATTCAGCTGATGTGATCTCCAGTGGGCTGGACCAGTATAGATAATGACAACTCCAAATTTTTCTCTTTGTTTTAGTGCAAAAAAGTATCATTAAATTATGGAAATTTATATTTACAAACTATCCAAACTAAAAAGATGTGAATAACCTGAACAAGCTGAAATTTCTTATGAAAAATAAGTGCAATTTTAACAATATTCTGCCTCAACTTATCATTTATATGTGTGCATTACTGATTGGATCTACAAAGACACAAAATATTTAGCAACAGGCAGAATATTGTTAAAATATAGTTTGTAAATGTGAATATTTTCATAATTTAATGGGGGGTCGGTGTTCACATTAAACCAAGGAGAAACATTTGAAGTTGTCATTATTTATAGGTTATTATGCTATTATTTTACTTGAGATCACACTGGTCCGTATGTGGAACCTGAACTAAAACGAGTTCAACACCTTTGATTGTTAATATCTTCAGTGTAATTTTAGCACTTTGTAAATTCACCCTGTGGGCTGGATTGGAACCTTTAGTTGGCTGATTTTGGCCCGCGGGCCGCATGTTTAACACCCCTGATCTATAATATTCTTGGCTTGATAAAATGAAAATTGACATTTTGAAGAATATATGTCGATGTTTATGAAGTATAAAGGATGAATAAGCCTTTTCCTGTTTGCTTCTCTGTCCAGTTTGATCCACAGCATCGCAACACGGGTAATAAAACTGGCCCACGCGAAATCTCCCCACGCCCTGGCCCCTGCACTGGTGGAGACGTACAGCAGATTGTTGGTCTATATGGAGATTGAGTCATTAGGCATAAAAGGATTCATCAGTGAGTTAGAAAAACATTGAACTCTTCTCATTTGTATTCATTCACCACCATGTCCACTGGGTTGCACTAGGAACAGATTGACTCAGAACATTTCTGTTAAACACAACTTCTGTGTGGGTTAAGCAGACACAGTCCTGAATAATATTAAATCTGTCTGTTTCAGGCCAGTTGCTGCCCAATGTGTTTAAGTCTCACGCCTGGGGAATTCTTCACACTTTACTGGAGATGTTCAGCTACAGGATGCACCACATACAGCCTCACTACAGAGTCCAGCTGCTGAGTCATCTGCACAGTCTGGCCGCCGTGCCTCAGACCAACCAGAATCAGCTGCATCTATGGTAATGTTTACAGCACATTAGAAGCGTACAGGCCTTTTACTGCGCAGAAGATTCACCCAGAGGGATTAAGAGTTGGGTTTACTGCAGAGCCATGTGTCTGAAGAGGCTGTGTCTTTTTGTCAGCGTTGAGAGTACAGCTTTGCGGTTGATCACTGCGTTGGGGAGTTCTGAAGTGCAGCCCCAGTTCACCCGCTTCCTCAACGACCCAAAGACGGTTCTGTCGGCAGAGTCCGAGGAGCTGAACCGAGCCCTGATCCTCACCCTGGCCAGAGCAACACACGTCACTGGTAACTCTGTTTAAGGCTTTCTTCTTTTCCTTTTTCCCGTTCCTGTGGTCCTTATTCTTGTATTTATTTACATTTATTTGTCTATTTTTGCCTACGTGTTGTGTCTGTACAGATTTTTTCACAGGCTCTGACTCCATCCATGGGACTTGGTGTAAAGACATCCTCCAGACCATCATGACCTTCACACCTCACAACTGGGCCTCACACACTCTGTCCTGCTTCCCCGCTCCTCTACAGGTGCACCATGGTCGTTCTTTCCGCTTCAGACTCTGGCGTTAATGTGTCTATAACCTTCTGTCCTGTTGTAACACCCTCCCACTGTCTCCTCCTCCTCCTCCCTTTCAGGCATTCTTCAAACAGAACAATGTACCCCAGGAGTCTCGTTTCAACCTAAAGAAGAATGTGGAAGAAGAGTACAGGAAATGGAAGTCCATGGCCAATGAGAACGACATCATTACCCATTTCTCCATGCAGGGCTCACCCCCACTCTTCCTCTGCCTGCTGTGGAAGATGCTGCTGGAGACAGACCACATTAACCAGACTGGCTTCAGGTCTGGCGTTTCTGTAATTTTATTTATCTATTAAACCACAAGACACGTGATCATGCATTTGCAGAATCAACAGAACAGAACAGTCACATCCAAACATAGTGGACATTCAGTGCTTTTAAAGGGACTCTTTGTAGTATTTCTACTTTCAAAATTATCACTAGAGTGTTTAAATGAACGCCAAAGATGACAATGTATTGTGTTGTAGAGATATGAAGTGTATAGGTTCATACTGATGGTCTGACAAATTTATGTGACCACTAGAGGGAGTAGTCAGTCACTCTGCCGGTGTCCCATGACAAAAACTAAGACTAAAACATCAGAAAGTGACAAGGTGGGATAAGAAAACTGCTAAGATATAACTTTTAGAGTTAAAAAATATGTGACAAAGTGATAACAACTAGAAGCACTATTGTTGGGAAAAAAAACAGTTTAATGCTAAAATCAAAGCATTTTTTTTCTGCATGGGTGAGTTTTATTTTGAGCCTTATGAAAATATAAAGTTATGTGATTTTATTATCTTTGCTAAGTTCACCATTTGTTGATCCAGGGTTCAGACTAAACTGTGACAGTTCTGACCTTGTTTGGATGATTCCAAACAGATCTTCAGTTCAGCTATTAACAACACAAACCGTACAGAAAATAGGTGATTTGTGGTTTTACTGTGGCTGTTTGCTGTCTAAAAACAGAGCTAAGCTAACAGAGCTATAATGTAAACTGTCAGCTGATGTAATGTAGGTACTGTGCTATGTTTGTTACATTAACCAGCTTTGAGTTTTGTTTGTAGCAGAAAACATGATGAAACCATAACACAGATGTAAATGAACAGTGAGTTTAATACTTTATTCAGTGAATGATACAGTCTGTGGATACGTAGCCATTCGTGGTTTTGTTAGTCCTAAGTGTGATCCGGTTTGCAACTTCCCCTTGAGAGTTCAGATTGTCAATATGATGTAGAAACTCCTTACAACAGTGTTTTTATCCTCATTTTACTTCTACAATATCAAAGTTCCATAAGAAATTTAGCCAAGACTTTTGATGATTTAATTTTCATAAATAGAAAACAAGTGTCATTCTCTTTGTTTACACACAGGAACATGTTGCACACAGTAAGTCTGACACCACGGAGTGTATTTTGCTGAAGCATATGATGATAATAATGCATCTCACTACTCATGTGTTGGCATTTCTATGTAATTGGTCCACCGGGGCACATTCCTAACACTCTCTAAACAACATCCAATTTGCTAATTGATCGTGAGGGAGAACCCTGCGGTGGTGCTGTTGTAGGGTGGTGCGCTGATGGTTGCCTGATTTTATTTGCCCTCAGAGTCTTGGAGCGGATTGGGGCTCGTGCACTGGTGGCTCACGTGCGCACGTTCGCAGACTTCCTCGTCTATGAGTTCTCGACGTCAGCCGGAGGACAGCAGCTCAACAAGTGCATTGAAATTCTCAACGATATGGTCTGGAAATACAACATTGTCACTCTGGACAGGCTCATTCTGTGCTTGGTAAAGACACTGAATACACAAAACACAGACAATTTTTACATCTAGCAGTGTTTTTAAATCCAACAAAGTAACTGAACTTTAATATCTAAATGGGAACATATCACATGAAGTAGCTATTGTACTGAAATGACAAAAGAGCCTTCTTTTTTTTTCACTTATTCATAATCTGTCCAACATTAAAAGCATTTCAGAAAGTGATTTTGAGTTATTCTAAAAGGTTCCTCCAGGATTTTAATGCTCCTGCACATGTACTGTATATCAGTCCTATCACACACTTGTATGTACTCTTTAGTATATGAGGTGTAGATGAGGTGTAGATGTCACTGCTATTTTGTTCTCCCTCCAGGCGATGCGTAGCCATGAGGGCAACGAGGCTCAGGTCTGCTACTTCATCATCCAACTGCTGCTGTTGAAGCCTAATGACTTCAGGAACCGAGTCAATGACTTTGTGAAGGAGAATTCTCCAGAGCACTGGCTGCAGAGCGACTGGCACAACAAGCACATGAGCTACCATAAGGTACTTACACATCAGTGGTGTTTGATTACAGAGGCTGAGAAGTGTAGTTACCACAGGGAGATCCAGCTGACTGTGAACATAGACTATGAGATTTTCTACATCATAAAAATGACAAAAGGAAGTCAAGAAGTTACACAGGGCGTTTGTCTTCGTCCTCCCAGAAATACCCAGAGAAGTTGTACTTTGAGGGTCTAGCGGACCAGGTCAACCCTCCCATGCAGCTCCAGCCTCAGTACCTGCCCATCTACTTTGGCAACGTGTGCCTGCGTTTCCTCCCCGTCTTCGACATCGTCATCCATCGCTTCCTGGAGCTGCTTCCCGTCTCCAAGTCTCTGGAGACGCTGCTGGATCATCTGGGAGGGCTGTACAAGTTCCACGGTAAGGCTTGGAGCACAAACATACAAAACTGTCCCACCAAGGGGTCCAGTCTGTCCCGCGGGATGAATTTGTGAAACGCAAAAAATTACACCGAAGATATTAACAATCAATAGTGTCAAAATCATTTAGTTCAGGGTCCACTTACAAACAAATATGATCTCAAGTAAAATAATAGGATAATAACCTATAAACCGCAAAAAAATATTCTCTTTGTTTCTGTGTAAAAAGTAAAATTACATAAAAATGTTTACATTTACAAACTATCCTTTTACAAAACATGTGAATAACCTGAACAAATATGAACAAGCTTAAATGTCTTAAGAAAAGTGCAATTTCACCAATATTCTACCTGTTCCTAAATGTTTTGTGTATTTGTAGATCCACTGTGATCTGTAAGTTGTAATGCACATGTGTAAATGATAAACTGAGGCTTAAAAATACACATATTTTTCTTAAGGCATTCCAGGGTGTTCATGTTATTCAGATTTTTAAGGAAACTTTATAGATGTAAACGTTTTCATAATGTAATTTTACTTTTTTCATACTTTTTTCACTGGTCTGACCCCTTTGAGGTCATATTAGGCTGAATGTGGCCCCTGAACTAAAATGAGTTTGGGGGGGG
>JAPQRQ010000017.1:11926380-11937722 GCA_037367365.1 Apogon talboti
TATAGGAGAAAGCTCAAAGTGTAAAATAAATAAATAAAAAGTAAACACACAAGCACTATTTGGTACATATTATTATAATACATAAAAACACCTGGAAGCGGGAAATCAGAGTGACGCATTTATGTTTTAGACCCTATTTATCTGACAGCTGTGTATTTATTTTATGTATTTTTTTTTTATTTTTTTACCTAGCACCAGTATTGTGATCAACATCAGTCAAATGACATTACAGCAGTCAGACAGACATGCAATTTGGCTGTGAAGGAAGCAAGAACCCTATAATATAAAGTACCAACGCAACAATACAATGAAATGCTATGTTTTGGCGTTGTGGAAGAAAAGGCCACATGATTCTATAACACAAACAAAACAAAAAAAAAAATCTTTCTGAGTCTGATTTATTTTGGATTAAACAAAGTACTGCTCTGGAGACAGCTACAGACTGTCTCTGAAATATATTTCCTTTTATATCATTCTCCACCTCTTCGTCTGACATTATCCATTTGATGTTCCCGTTGAATCGGTCCTGAACCTATGTTTTAAGCATCCCTCATATGTTGGCCTGTCCTTGGTTGTTCTGGACATCATCATCATTATTATTATCTGCTTCGAAACTGACGTATAATTCCAATATATCCCACAAAACTGTCAAATATTAGGGTCCTTGGGTTTTCCATGTCAGAGCTTATCTCTGCAGGAGACAGTTAATAGAAATGATGTGACATGTGAAAACATTTATACAGGCATCGCCTCAAATGTTATTTAATTCTTACGTTTCATTCATGATTTTATCATAAGGTAGTTCTTCTTTCCATCAGAAATAATGGCTGTAATAACGCCCTGATTATCACATATCAAGATAATGATTAAGTGATAACTGATAAAAAATAAATGAGTAGAAATGCAATAAAACTCACCCTCATGCTCACTCACTGACTATATGACATCAATAACATCTATGAGGGTTCAGTGATAAGACTTTACAAGATTAGGCCTTTAAATATGAATATGCATTTTTCACTGATACAATCCACACTAATGCTGAAGTTTTTTGGTTCTCTTTGACACTATTTCCAGTGTCAATATGAGTTTCCGCTATTGATCCCAGAGCTGAAACTCACACACTGACAGTCCTTGTTTCTTAAACTTATAGTAAATGTGAGGCTACATGTGCCTTACTGTACTTTTTTCCCCACTTTTATCCAGTTCAACATTGTCTTCTATTCTTTAATTTATGACAACAATAAAAGGGACCAAAGTTCTTATTCAATGCCACATTTGCTGAAATTTATACAGCTCAGTTAGAAAGAGCTAACTTTGTGTGTCTGCGGCATAATTGGTTAGCGCATTTGGCTGATAACTGAAAGGTTGTTGGTTCAAGCCCACCCAAGGAGGCAATTGTTTAGAACAAAAATTCCCAGTTTGGGATAAATAAAGTGACCATATATGGACACTTGTAATAGAGCTGCACTAGTTTAAAAAGAAATCCCTCTAACAATTATTACAAGTACGTACATTTGTTACAGACTTATGTTTTGAAATTAGCCACTACTGACCCAGAATGCAATGCAATGAATTTGTATATATCTAGCAAACGGAGTTGAATTATATTGGATTATTAATGTAAATGTAGTACAAGCCATTAATTACAACTCAGTGTTGGGTATTACAAAGATAATATTATGCCGTGTCTTAAAACAAGGATACCTTTCATTGTTGGAAATTCAGTATTATTTTAATTGTGGACTGAGTTAAATTAGTTCTTCAATGAAAAATAAAAATAGCTACATTGTTACAATTAGAATAGAGTAAGAAACAGCAAAGGTAAAAAAAAAATAATGTTTCTTCTACTAGTAAATGCATTTTGTATAGAAGTTCACCTACAGTAACATTTCACACTGCATGGTGTTTACTTCACACTTTGTCAAAGAATTAGATATCCATCTTTTACACCACCAGTTAAAGTTTCATGTCCAGCGCTTGAATTGTCATTGAACTCACATTGTCCATATAGAAAATCAGGTAATTTTTCAACTGGAGCTATGGATGCCCTAAATAATTGCACACCACAGAGTCCTACATCAATGTCCGGGGAGCAGATGTGTTTGAGGACAGGTTACTGAATGGTCCTCTCTGTACGGTCAGCTGCGTGCTGTAGCCGAGAATGAATGTGTTTGGGGACAGCTCGATGAAGCCTCTGAAGGAGCCAGCAGTGAAATAATGCTAAAAGCCCTTTTCATTCTGGCCTTACATGGGTGGGTCTGCCCTACTGGAACAGATCAGTGGCAAGGGCATAAAAGAGCTTTCTATCGTGAGCCAAGCAGCTGGCCTCACAGGCCCTGACGGAGCCCAGACAGTGGCAGCACCGCTTTGTTCTGACGGCGTAGATGAACTGCCCGGTCGAGGCTCTCCATATCTAGACCAGATACAGACCCTTAATCATACATCTGTAACAAAGAAGGAGTGATTCTTACTCTACATCACAGGTGTCAAACATATGGCTCGTGGGCCAAAACCGGGCTGCCAAAGGGTCCAGTGCGGCCTGTGGGATGAATGTCTGAAATGCAAAATTTACATTGAAGATATTAACAATCAATGGTGTTAAAATCATTTTAGTTCAGGTTCCATATACAGACCAATATGAATTAAAGTGGATCGAACCAGTAAAATACTATCATAATAACCTATAAATAATGACAACTACAAACTTTGCTCTTTGTTTTAGTGTAAAAAGTAAAACTCCATACAAATGTTTGCATTTACAAACGATCCTTTCACACAAAATGTGAATAACCTGAACAAATATGAACAACCTGAAATGTCTTATGAGAAGTCAGTGTAATTTTGACAATATTCTGCCTGTTACTAAATGTTTTGTGTGCTTGTAGATCCACTGTGATCTGTAAGTTTTAATGCACATGTGTAAATGATAAACTGAGATTTTTCTTAAGAAATTTCATGTTGTTCATATTATCCACGTTTTCAAGGAAACGTGATAGATGTAAACACTTTCATAATGTTATGTTACTGGTCATGTACAGGATATATACTGTACATGAACACAAACTCTTATACTACCCAAACTATGATTCAAAACTAAGAAGCAGAACACTACTAAATTAAAATAATTAGCATAAGAATTTGATACTATTGGGTACATATTGGGTTGACTGTGGCCCCTGAACTAAAATGAGTTTGGACCCCCCCCCCCCCCATTTGGCTTAGACAGATAAGGGTTTCCACGGGTCCTTAAAACATCTGCAATCCAATTATCTGAACTTCTAGGGCTTAAAATGCCTCCAGGCATTTCTTCAAAACAGAGTTAATGATGAGTTTTACATTACTTGCATAAAGTTTGATTAATTCCATACTTGCCTTATGGTGTCTTTAAGGGAAGGAATAATAAATCATAGATGAACTGTTTCACACCATGTTCTCTGATTCTGTTTTATGCGGTTTGAAGTGGGAGATTTTATTAAGAAAGACTTTATCTCAGAAAGTAAGGGCCTGTTCATGCTCAGTCAAAACCAAACATACAAGTATTAATTTATATTCATAACATCCTTAAATTAAACGTGATGTATTGTGCAGATACACTAGAGGTATTTATGTCTGAGTTAAAGAGGGACGGATGTTTATACTCAATTATTATTACTATGAAAGTTGAAATAGAGGATTGTTGAATGCAGTTTTGAAACTTATTTGTGCTGACTACTGTAGATTTATTACTTGGTTTGTGTGCAGATCGCCCAGTCACTTACCTGTACAACACCCTCCACTACTATGAGCGGCATCTGAGAGACCGGACCAACCTGAAGAGAAAACTGGTGCATGCCATCATGTCTTCATTGAAGGTATGCAGGGAGGAAGCTTCATATAACAACTATAATTCATTTACAGCATAACTTGCAGGCAGTTATACTCTGTGTTAGCCATTTTATGTCATATTTGTTTGGTGTGGATCATTTGATCAAGGTCCAAGTACTGGTCAGTTCCAAAAAAATAGCTAATCTATGACAAATAAACGCATTTACACGTTTTTATCACACAAAGAGGAAAAATAAACATGTTTAATGACAAAATTCTTCTGTTAATCAAGACATTCAGAAGCACAATAGCAGCTTTTATACTGTAATTGTTTTTTTTTTGTGTGTGTTTTTTATAGGACAACCGTACCCCAGGATGGTGTTTAAGTGAAACCTATCTGAAGTTTGGCATGAATCCTAGAGAAGACAATGTGTGGACTCCTGATGACACCTACTACTGCAAGCTGATTGGTCGCCTGGTGGACAATATCCTTTCATTAATCTTCCCCCGTTGGCGGATAGATCCATCACTGTGCTCCCTAACGACTTTACTCTGCTGCTAAATAATGAAAAGTGATGCATCTCTGGGGAATTTAACTCAAAGCCAATACTTCTACTGTCCCTTAATGCCCCTTAAAGGCAAATACAAATAAAGGGAAGAGTGATTACTCGTTCATCTTGACTTAATTTAATGCCAGTTGATTTTACTGCTGCTGAGGTGATGTTAAATGGAGAGGAGAAAAAGAAAACAACACCGATTCTGCTGGATTTCTCTCAGTGACTGGCAGGGAGACCACGGTGTAAGCATGTTATATACTTTATTCCTGTATAGAACATCCTTCTCTTGTGATGTTATGATCCTTAACTCCATTTCACCGATGGCCGGAAAGTCTCCCGGCCCCTTCCCCAACTGTGACTGGAGGTTCAATGAGTTCCCCAACCCTGCAGCCCATGCCCTACACGTCACCTGCGTGGAGCTGATGGCTCTGGCAGTACCAGGGAAAGAAGTAGGCAACGCCCTGCTCAACGTTGTGTTGAAGAGGTACACAATGAGACGCACAGTGTGTCACCGCTAAATATTTTATGGCTCTGAGTGTTTTGGAAGGAGTAGCTTATGAAACCGTGCTTTTTGTAAGGATAGACCCAGCATTCTGGGTTGTAACACTCGGTTTCATAGTCCTACTTTTGGATTTGTACTCTGGTGATGTGATTTATTGATGAATTACACAATGTTCCCCCTTCGTCTTTTAGCCAACCTCTGGTTCCCCGAGAAAATATCACAGCCTGGATGAACGCCATCGGACTTGTAATCACCGCGCTGCCTGTAAGGCTGACATCAACACACACAGAACATCATCAACAGTTTTACTTTGCTCAGTATGATCACGGCCTCCGTGTCGTTTTGCAGGAACCATACTGGATCGTTCTCCACGACCGCATCGTGTCAGTAATTGGCTCTCCAGCGCTGACATCAGAGACGGAGTGGGCCGGCTACCCCTTCGCCCTGCTGGACTTCACAGCCTGCCATCAGAGCTACAGTGAAATGAACTGCAGTTATGTGTTGGCGTTGGCGCACGCTGTGTGGCACCATTCGTCCATCGGACAGCTGTCTCTGATTCCCAAGTAAGGGGGTCTTTCTGATTTCCTGTGGTTTTACAGTTTTCAGATTACCCACAGGAGTAGTTCTGATTTCTTGTCATGGTAAACTGTAGGTTCCTGTCTGAGACCCTGAAGCCCATCGTCCAGACGGAGTTCCAGTTACTTTATGTGTACCATCTGGTCGGGCCATTTCTGCAGCGCTTCCAGCAGGAGAGGACACGCTGCATGTTGGAGGTAGATATCATTATCCTCACAGCATAATTGCCTAAGTCATACACTGTATGGACAAACGTATTGGGACATGTTTAATTCAGGTGTTTCTTTTCTAATAGGAGTCTGGACTAACAATAAAGACAAATGTCGTAATATAGTTTTATATTGTGATAAATATCATATTGATTATTAATATTGATGTTTATATGTCAAATATGTCAAGGCTATATAGATTTTTAACATTCCTTTCATCATAAGTTTTTGTTTGTGTGTTGTATATTGTCGCTGTCGGGCAGAAACCTCTTATGTCCAAAATGCTTAATTTACATGAAACTGGAAAAAAATGTATATTTGAAATAAATGATTGGAGTTAAGAGATGTAGTCACAAGCCGTTTTCAACATTTTTAATTCGTTAAATATTTCTAAAACCATCAGGACAATGTAAAGACAGACCAATAGAATAATTTTATGTCAAAAAAAAAGACCAAAAATGGACTTATGAGGTTTCTACCCGACCAGGAGGGTGTGTTAGATGTTTTTGCTCATGTATTCTGTTGCGTTTTTTCCAGATCGGCGTGGCCTTCTACGAGATGCTGCAGGCGGTGGACCAGCACTGCCAACACCTCAGCTACATGGACCCCATCTGTGACTTCCTCTACCACATTAAGTACATGTACACAGGAGACAGCGTGAAGGAGCAGGTGGGCTTTTATATTTGAGCGTTTCTGCTTTCACAGGGGGCTGACAGAAAGGGTGGGGGTGAGCGGTTTTATGGTTTTAATAACTTGTAGATCCACAGTGAGTTGAGTTCTCCTGAGGAATACAAAGAGAAATCCAGGAAAAGATCCAGACAAGGACAGAGTATAAGAGGCGTTTATTCTAATGGGTAAATTTTTTTTTTTACAGAGTTGACTTTTCTTCTTGTTTTGGATTCACCTGTTGAGGTCACATGATCTCCTCCCATGGGCTGGTGTCGCTGTATAATTGATGCCGCTGAAGACAGTTCTGGGTCAAAACACGTCGGCTTTTTAAATGATTTAGCCACGACAATTAAAACTGTAGATTCCCTTCCTCTTGTATAACAGTCTTCCTCTGGAGTGCTGGATCGTTCCTCTGTTGTCTCTGCTGACGTTGAATAATAAACCATGGACACTAACAAATAAGTAAAAATGTAGACTTTGACCAGCCACATTTGAGTGTTATTTAACCAGTGGCTGTACATATTAGGTGTATTCCCTGGTCGTAAACATATTTCCACTATGCACCTTATTGATATGTATGCACCTCCATCTTACTGAAAAAATTCCATTTTACTTTGCACATTTATTCACAGTTTGTTGTTTCACCTTACTGTTTGATTGTTCAGATTTTCTACCAGTTCACTTTTATACTTCTAATTTATATTATGTATAGTGTGTTTACTCTTTTATTCTATTTTTATTCTTACATTCTATTTTTTGGAGACAATTTTATCTATCTATCTGTCTATCTGTCTATCTGTCTATCTGTCTATCTGTCTATCTATCTGTCTATCTGGCTGTCTGTCTGTCTGTCTGTCTATATTATCTAATCTATCTGTCTTATCTATATTATCTATCTTTATCTTATCTATCTATATTATCTGTTTTATCTAATCTATCTAATCTATTACCAGCAGTAGATCAGTCAGGTTCCTTAGTACCTCGTGCATCCACACTTTGGATGAATACTAACTTTTTAAGTATCTTGAAATCACTGCTCCTTGTGGAGACGGCATTTTCAGTTTCCAATTTTACCCCGAAATCTGTCACCTCCTGTGCAGCCCAGTCGACTCCCCGCTGTGACACCGGAGCTAATTAGAGGCGATGAGACTGTAGCTTCGTCCTTGAGGTGCAAACGAGTGTTAATATATCTTTATTTCTAGTCATTAAGCATAAAGTCACAAACTACGCAGATACGCTCAGACTCCAGTCAGATCAGATTTGTGCGTCCGGACATCACAGGTCTATTTGCATGGGTTGTTATGGCAACGACATAGACGGTAGTAACTATGTAGCTTCCGCTCAAATGCCAGCACAGTGTTTATTTTTTGTTGCTGACTTTTTTTTTTTTTTTTTGTCCTGTGGATTTCATGACATTGTTGTGTGAGATCCAGAAGACTCTGAAATCCAGCTTAATAAACAGACATGACGTAAAAGACAGAGGACGACAGAAAAAGACCCTGTGGAAGGCGGTGACTTCCGCTCATGTCTTGTCCCCGTCTCTCCTCTCAGGTGGAGAAAATCATCATGACTTTGCGTCCGGCCATGAAGCTACGTCTGCGCTTCATCACACACAGCAGCATGATGGAGATGGCCACGTCTGCCGCCGCCGCTGCTGCCGCCGCCGCCGCCTCCTCCACTTCCTCCACGGTCCCATCCTCGTCCTCCTCCGCCTCCACCTCTCAGCCCGCCCCCTCCTCGCTGTCCTCGTCCTCCTCCGCCGCCTCACCGTCCTCCTCGCAGCACACGCACACTCCCATGTAGACAACCTGTCGAAATACAGACGCGACGGTGGAAGTTTGAACCAGAACACCAGACCGCAGACTAACGAACACGAACCTAAAGGAATGACGTGGATTTTGGACACGTACTTGACTCCAACTGTATAAATATTTCTCACGTTTGTATAAATCATTAAAGTGAAACGCCAAGGTTGATTTTATCTCAGATTCAAGACCAGTTTAAAACAATGATGATACATTTTATAGATTCTTTGAGGTCCAGCATGTGTTCTGTCGTCAAGAATCTAGTCATAAACTGTCTTTTTCACCTTTACCACCGCTAACTGCCGCCACAATGCAGCGTTTCTTACTGTCACGACACTTTTTTATGTTTGAGTTTGTAGTCAAGTTTTCTATTGTACATTACCTCATTAATAAAAAGATTTTAGTATCCGAGTTAATTTCTGTTTATGAATAGTTTATGGATTCATGTTCCTTTATAGGTTTTTTTAATTTTTTTTTTTAAATCACATTCTAACCTAATGGTAAGACAGATTTCATTGATACTTCAATTACATGAACAATGGATAATTTGCAGTGTTTAATATAATTTGTTTTTAGAATTACAGATTATGATTTAATGTAATCTTGAAAAATACTGGACAGACTTTATAGCAAAGAGTTTGAGTTAATTTCAATTCATGTCAGCCATCATTTTGTGTTTTTTCTTTTTTTTTTTTTTTTACATTTTCCCTAGTGTCACATGTGATCAAACAGTGGCCTGAGACCAGCAGGGGGAGCCCAACATTACTAGTTACCCTCAGTGGCCTTCCTCATCACTATGGCTTTATCATCAGAGACCATACTGAACCTATTCAATTGTCCCCCTGTTTCTCTGCCAACCGCATATCTGTAAAACATCTGAGCGCATATCTATTATATTTACTGAAAAGCCAAACTCTGAGCCAAGACCACTTTGGATTTTGGCTGCAAATTGGATCTTGGATTTTTGCCATTTGCCAATTGGCAATGAAACTAATGACGAGAAAGACTCCATTCCAAATCCTAAGGGTACGGTATATTTGTTGGGTCAGTAAATGAAATCATAATTAAAGCAGTGCCTTCTGGGTACTCGGCAAGCTGAACAATGGAAGCCCTGATTAATTAGTGTTTTATTTTAGTTACATTTTGGAGTTTTAGTGACTTTTTATATTATACTTGAGATTCATTTCACGCATTTCCTCTTAATTCTGCTGGATAAAATGTGGCTCAGTTATTAGACTAGACTAAATCCCACCCCCTCATCATTAACTGGTCTGGTCCAACCCGGGTAGCTGAAGTCTCACTGATCAGTGTTTTTAATTCTCCTTGATCCTGATGAAACTACAGTTTGCACAGAGAAACGAAGACTGATATTCATTCCTTTTTTATATCCACACACCCACATCTACACCGTTTGAGCTGTAACTGAGTGACACCTACATTATGCAAGTTGTTAATCACATTAGAGGCTGGAGCGTCTCTGGTGGTTTCCAGTCAAACTCAGCTCGTAGCTGCTGGTGTCTCCAGAGGAAAGCTGCTCACGTTGAGAAATATTATATATTTCTTGATATCATTATTCCTCCTCATTAAAGTTTCATGCGTACCAGGTCAACCATGACTTAATCATATCCCAACACAATGCGGTGTACTGTGGCTGTTTAATCCCATTCTTGTGTATGTGTGACTCATCAAATGATCACTATAATATGTAGGTCAGTGTATGTGCTGTCAGGGCCCGTGGCTAAAACATGAAACTCTGGACCCCAGATTGAAAGTGGCAGGATGTGGATGCACAGGGAGTTTTCTCTCACACACTACGGTCGACTAAAGCTGGTGTTCCATATGTGCGTTTCTGTTCCAGTTTCCAGTTTTGCGTGGGATGCACAGATTTATATTTAGCAAAGCTATAGGATTGTGAGGCGATGGGCCGGTGTTCAGCGTGAATGAATCATCAGGTTTAATTCAGGATTCATGAAATTAGTATTGCACGTCTTTAGCCTCATAGCATAGTCATGTTTTTGGCCAAATTTGTGATTTCTGTATAATATGAAGCAGCAGTGATAGGAGAGTAAAGTTAAACAGATATAATAATTTGGCCAAAAATATGACTTCACCAATTATGTTATAAGGCTAACAATGTGGGGTTTGTTATTTATTTATTTATTTATTCATTCATTCCTAGTCTTGTCGTCCCTGTGCTCTTAAACTTGTAATGTTCTAGCAATACTTAATTTGTTATTACTAATATGCATGGAAATTTCCATAATGTATTGATCACTTTTATTTATTAACTCGTGTGCTCTGAACAGTGTGCTGCTATTGGGTCCTTGTACGTAAAAAATGATTTTTCTTTTTTTTCCTCTGCTCGAAACAAACAATAAACAAAAACAAACAAACAAAACATGCATTGTAAAAAAAAAATGGGTCTGACAGTGGGACAAAATACCCCTATAGGAATATGGTACATTAGGATTTGTTGAAATCTCAGTTCTGATTTGTTACACAATACAATTTCAGCCACAGAATCTAACCGATTATTTTATTCAGGAGAAGTAACGACATCATTTTCACATTATTATTCAGACACCGAAGGGACTTATTTATTATTTATTCCCCGACATCTGCATATTGTGTACCTGGTATTAATTATTTTATTATCATATTATTATTTTATTATTATTCTTTAACATTTTAATCCTTACATGTAAAAACATCATCACAAGGAACTGGTAAAAGTGAGTGGCTGCACAGGGACGAATAAAGATGGACATATGACCTTTCAAGGACTGGAAAGGTCACTTTCTGTTTGTAATTGCCATTGGATTTAATGAAGAGGAGCAGAGCCCACAGGTCTGCTCGAAAACGTCTTTAATGGTACTTTTGAGGATTGAGGCAGAAGGCAACGCCGTGATGTAACTCAGTGAAAAGCCTTCTTATAGCCGCCATCATGTGACAGTGTTTTGCAGCCCTTGTGGTACTGAACAGCTGTAAGAATGTCCTTCTGTACAGATCTGTCCTGTCAGCAGCACTTCCAGAGGTCAAATGTATTTTAGTGGAGACAAGGTTAAAGACAGAGGGTGATGGATGTCTGTAAATGTTTTCATGATATTGGTAAAAACTGGCTCAAAAACTATTAGATAGATAGACAGACAGACAGACAGACAGGTAGATAGATAGATAGATAGATAGATAGATAGATAGATAGATAGATAGATAGATA
>JAPQRQ010000017.1:11964409-11982704 GCA_037367365.1 Apogon talboti
TCTATCTATCTATCTATCTATCTATCTATCTATCTATCTATCTATCTATCTATCTATCTATCTATCTATCTCATATTTCAGAAAATAGAATTATAGTTAATAAAAACCTCATATAAATAAAATTGAGTTAGATATTCTGGTCCGATACCATGCGATGGTCAGCATCTCTTCAGAGTACAGTCTAGTCTTTCTCTCAGTGCAGCATTTTCCAGTTAAAATAAGCAGTATATGCGGATATTAATCCAGTTTTATGAGAATTCTTTTTTGATGTGTATATAGTGCATTCAGAAAATGAATCTAATTTGCAGGATTTATTGCAGGTTTCCTATGTACGGTCAGATGGAGTAAAGACACAGATCCTCTGGTAGAAACACACTTACTATTACACATCATCAACATGAAAAAGGAAATGATCATATTTATGGATAAAATGGGAAATACCAACAGGCTAATGTTTTCAAGAAGGTGTGTGAAGGAACAAAAAAATAGGGCTGTGTTCAAGCAGTGGAACGTCTGCCATCAGTGGAAAAAACACTATTTTAAATTCGATGTACACGGTTGCATGTAAACAGCAATATTAGTAAATTATTCATTTTCATTTGACATGTAAACAGCTTAGTCGGAATATCGTCTTTTTCAGAATAAGGGCCAAAAAACCCAGAATATTTTGTGAATATAAATATAGTCAGTGTGTAAGTTAGTATTTCATATGTTTATTCAGATGCTGTTTTGTGTGTATTATACGGACACAAACAAGTTATTTCTACAAGAGCTTGGCAAGTTTGGAAAGACTTTACAGTTTTCTTGGTTTAAGGCTTTGTGATTCTCAAAAATAGTACAAAAGCAAGAGAAAAAGTCTTCAATCAAGACTCCTGGTATTAAATAAAATACTGGACATTTAAATACTTCAGTCAAATATTCCAACTGTTTTTTGTACCTACATTACATATTGATTCAAAGTGAACATTTAGACCTTGAAGTTGATTTGTTGAAAACAGCTAAAACAGCTAGGTTACCAAATATGGTAACTTCATTGACCTTGATTTTCTACCAAAAAAAAAGAAAAATTTCACAGAAGTAATAAAGTCTTGTTATATCCTCCATTAACACACTAAGGTTGACATTTTGAATTTTAGAGTATTTCTGAGTGCACTGTGAAGGGTTAATGCTTGATCTTGAAAAGGGGGCTGTCTGATAATTATTACAAAAATAATTCTCAGGGATGGGATCATAAGATACAGTTCACAGTAAGACAGAAGGAACGGTACAATATGACTCATGTGCTTTTGTTGTTATAGCCTGCACCCTATATATGTTTATTATGCAATGAACCATTTTTTTCCACCTTTTTTATTTCACAACACATTTCCAATAATAGCCAACGATCTTATTTATAACATAAGTGAAGTCTGGCCATTTGACTTTTTATTATTCTGGCAATTTTCTCAATACAGAACTCAAACTAAGACCGTATATATTATATTTGTCTTATATCATGGGGAAATATACATGATCAAGTAAGCACGGTGGCCCGCCTAGATAGGGCCATACTTTAGTGCTATGGTCGTTGTGGAGATGCTCTGACCCGGTCATCATCATTACAACATGGTCCTGGTCAAGGTCACTCAGTTCCCTACGTTCCTTATTCCAACATGTCATCTTCATGGACTAAGTATTGACTTGGCGCTGAATATATTTAACCCAATGAAAGGTATCGTTGTAATGAAATAATCAATATTAGTGTATATGTTACGGGTGATTAGTGTGCATTTCAGTGCTATTGAAATATATGGGCACAATAATGACTCCAGTCATCTATGATACTTAATGATCGAACACAGAATATGACACACACGCTTCACACAAACCGAAAGGATGAGACCAAGACAAGGATATTGGTTTCGAATCTCATATCCTGTTTTATTGTTCAAATATGGCAGAACAAGATATACAACACAGTACAAACAACACACCCACACAGTCAGAGAGACACACACACACACACACACAGACAAAATGGAAGGATGGACGCAAAAACACACATTTGTACTGATGTTCACACATCCACGCACACACACACACACACACACGCACGCGTATAGAGTTTTTATGATTGATAGAGACAGGAACGGCTGATCAAACATCCCACACAGACACACACAGATAAAACACACAGGCCAACAGGACAACTTGTGTATTAAAGGGGGTTTTAAGGAGATTAAGGATCCGGTGACAATAAAAGATCAAAACAAAAATATTCAAAAAAAAAAAAGTCCACCTTAAGACGGAATCCTTCTTGGTTACTGATGTTTCAATGAGTCCACAGTGACGGTGGAGTTCACAGAAATGAGAGCAGATATTCCAGCTCACACCTGTTCACACTACAGGGAAACACACCTCGTATGGCTGAAAACCTGCTCCGGCGCGTGAACACGTTTCTCTTTCCCGAAGAAACCAGGTCAGTTCTGTTTTAGGGTGGATTTAGTTTTTTCCTTTTTACATTTTTCTTAAGAATCTCTCGCTCTGAAGCCACAGCCAAGACATTTAAGAGACTTTGGCAAATCTCACAGGATTTATGTTCATATTTAGTGTCACATAACTGAAGACTTTAGCTTTTTTTTTTTTTTTTTTTTTTTACACACAAGCAACATTCGGAGGTGTGAACGTGTTTTTCTCTGCATCCGCCAGCTGAGTCATCGTCACAAAAAAAATGACCCACATTGGATGAAAATGTTACCTGTGTGTTGTCCCCTTTAAGCACTTACAGGAAGAGAAACACACATAGAAAAAAAGAAAATCAGTTTGTTTTAGTGACTGAAGGCCACTTTGAACAGAGGTGATTCCATTTAACAGCATCTAGAGATTTACCTGCTGTCTGAAAATTGAAATAAAAGACAGTAATAAAACGGAAATTCTCAACTTTGTGCTTTTCCTACTTCAACTACAGTAAGCGAGTGGTCAAAAAAATCAATTAGCTTTTCTTTTTTCCACTTTAGTTTCGTCAAAATACAACTGGGATGCCAGCGAATCTGCTGCAGCAGCAAAGCAAATAAATAAGAGTTAAAAAGGATAAAAGAAAATGTTTAATAAGAGTAAACAAACTAGCTTGATCTTTACTGCCTCCTTATTATCACTGTGCCATCATGATTCACAAGTCGTGTTTCTTTCTTTTTATTTTTTTTTTTTAAAGTCGGACAATGTGCCTTCATTTCTTAGTTGCTTCGTTTCTAATCGGCCTGAATGGGTTTTATGAGCTGCGGGGTCAAACTCTGCACGCGGTGGCTAATTTCTTTTTCAAGTCTATGAAAAAATACAAATGGATGGAAGACGCTGAAATGAAGAGCTGGAGGGTTTCAGCCGACAGCGGCGACTGTCTGAGTTAACCTCGCTAACCTCGGCATCGCCATTAGAATAACAGGGTCCGCCGGCTGCTCGGCTTCAAGTGATTTTTTTTTTTTTTTTAAACGAACAGTCCTGCTGATAAAACTCTCCTCAGATCAGCGTTAATACTCCAAACTAACACTGAGCCTCAAACCCTGGGCTTTCAGACTTTACGACTGTACAAACTCCAAACAGCTCCGTTGGATGACAGAACATAACTGGGCTCTGTGGCCTTTTGTAATTTCATTGAACTGAGAAAAAAACCCCAAAACAAAACAAATCAATGGCAACATAGTGAATGAAACAATGCAATTATTAAATCCATCCAGATTTGATCAGACAAGAGGTTGAATTCTGAGAAGAACATTCGCGACCCCTGTACCGCGTCCAAATTGGAGGAGGATTTGGCATTAACAGAGTAAAACTAACTTCTTGGCAGCTGATAGTGTTTTCTAGCAGTGGTATTAGTATTAACATTCATGCATTCATACTAAAGAGACCATTTAGATTCTCCAGTCTAGAAAACCACTTTTGTAAGGATAGTGTTTAATGGAATATCAGACCACTGGCATGTCTTAGTTTGAGTTTTAAACTAGTAATTCCCAGCTTATTTTACTAGTTAATCTGAACTTAATGATTGTCTCGGTGCTTCCTCAGCAGAAGACAGATGGTTAGTACAACAAACAGAACTGAAGGAGCGCTGGGCTCACACCACTTTCCATAAATAGTGAAGACAAAACTGCAGTTTGGAGACAAAACGCCCTGCAGGAAAAAATAATCAAGTGTTAGTGGAAGTTTAGAGATATATTTCCAATAGCGGATGAATTGAAAGTGCTTTTAACCCAGAGTCATTATTAACTAGGGCCGGTTAAACAAAAAGTCGACACAGACTAAGACCAGCAAACTGGATCTGAATCCAACCAATCGCAACTCAGCTCTGTTCACAGCCACGAGCACATGAGTATTCTTTTGTCCATTCAGACATCAATGGAAAAAAAAAAAAACCTCAAAAGTCAACAAAAACAATACAAATGTCTTCACCTAAAACAATTTAGTGAAGGTTAGAGGAGGAAGATTTGCAGTCGATTAGAGATCAAACTTCCTACACACACTTATCGTCGAAAGGGCAGTTTGTGAGTGACAGGTCACAGTGAACCCTACGTGGGCGTGTCTACATGTAGAGGAGTGTTTTCACGTGTGTGTAACTGGGCGTGATGTGCGTGAACGCAGATGCGGAGCTGCGTCAGGTTTGAGGGAAGATGTTTGTGTTGTTCGACGTCGCACATCAGAGTTAGTGGGTGAGCTAGTGGACTAGCTGGCTTTTATTTTGGACGGTCACCTAGCGTTGATCTTAAGCTACATCATCTATTTAACTAGCGCTGCGTCGGGCTAGGTTACGTGGGCGGATAGCGTGACTGGCTCGCCGCTGTGGTCGCTCGGTGGGTTATCGAGTCAGCGGACTGGGCTGACTGGTTGGCTGGTTCAGGCTTCGTGCCCAGGGCTTACAGACTCCTCTCCTGGTTGGCCGGGCCTAGCGGATGTTCTCTCTGGGCGGCTGGTTTTTCAGTCTCTGCGCTGCGCTCCGATGATGTCACTTCCTGTTGTCTGTGGTGGAGTTCGCTGTAGTGTCCGTCTTTGTTGCGCTTTCCTCGGTGTTTCCCGGGGGCTGCGCGGCCGTGGCTTTCGGCCCGCCCCCATTCTGAAGTGTTTCCTGTTTGTACTGTTGCAAGGCGCGATTGACGGCGTCCTCGACCAATCGTTTGCTGACCCTCAGGAGCTCCGCCTCATCGGGCTCAGACCGGCGACGCCCACCTGCGTACGACATAAGCGCGTTAAAAATACCGCTTGCACAGAATATTTCATGGAAAAACACCAACATATGAGTGAAAATCGTGACGCAGGACATGGATGCGAGGCTTTGCAGTATCCTGATTTTGATCACCTTACAATTTCAGAACCATGAATAAGGCCTTACCCCAGATTAGACCAAACAACTGTGCTAGTGAAGGCATTCTGATGGAAACTGGGATGTTTTTACATGTGTACATCTGATCCTGGTTTCTGACCACTGCTGACTATCTCTGCAGGTGCACAAACAATGACAGCGAGGAAAGAGTTTTGGCTTTCAGTGTTTATAGAATTAAATGTCCTTGGCAGTTTGGGTGGGGAAGAAAAAAAAACATTAAAAATCTGACATTCCAGTCTGTAGTCAACAGGCTACAGAATGTGTTTCCCAACAGATACAGGGAAGCGAGGCTAACAATTACAGAAATGTCAGAATAAATGGTCTGGTTTGTGTTGTAAACGTCACAGGCGTCTGCACAAACAGCCGTCAGTAACTAGTAACCAGGATAACAGTACTGTATTTACCATGATATGAATAATCTGATTTCTCTGTGTTCCCAAATGGAATCAAAACCAGGAAAAGCCTCGTAATTGTGTTCCTGCTGCACATGTGAACACAATCATATTCACATTTTAAAGCTCCACATGGAATTTAAGCTCAGCTCTAAACCTCTTAATGTGGTTCCTGGGACTAATTCTTATGATAATAGAGAACCAGGACTTTTTATCTAATAATAATAAACAAATATATACGCGAGAATCTAAAAATAGGATGATAACCGATGGATCAGCCCCACAAAACAGCGAATGTCATTTCTCTGTTGTAGTGTGTACATGTGAATTTAATTTACCTCCTGATGTGACTGGCAAATTATCTAATTTACCAGGCAAAGCTTTATACACACTGCTACTGGTTATGCTTTCGCTGCAGACAAAATGGCAGACATTAAAATACAAGGACAGTTGTGCACAGGAAAAAAAAAAGGGCTAAAAACGTAAGATGAGCAGGATCTCAATAATTCACGGTGAAAGACTGTTTGGGAGGGAGGCTGTGAGACGGACAGCCAGTACAGAGAGAGCGAGACAGACCCTAATAGAGAATCGTCCAACTATCCTGTCTGTCGGTCTGCCACATACCAAGATTACTGCAGTGGTTCAAAAGCACACTGCGGTCGCCTCAGCGTTTGATTACCGAGGCCGAGCAGAAAATCCCAGAGCTAATGTGTCATCCCACGGCATCCCAAAGAGCCCCCAGGCCTGTTTACACTTCAAAACACTATTGTTTATTACGTACAGACACGGGACGAACAAAGGAAAACGGAGCTCTGAAAGTGTTCTGTCCTCAGCTTTGGTTTGTTGTGTTTGGAAAATATCATTTGACATATGTATTTGATAATGTGCAAATGTATTTTCACACTACAGGCTGATTATCCTAACACCATATCATGTTTTTGTCGCCCAGGTGTTTTGATGGGTCGACACACACACACACACACACACACATATACACACACACACACACACACACACACACACCACTGGAATAAATTAAAGTGAGTGTGCATATCTCTGCCACACTGCACCGCCACCATCACCACCAGCATCAGCAGCAGCAGCTTGGTACTACTGTTGACTTTATGTACCCAGTGGATTTGGGTTATTTATACCGAATATTCCGCCTGCTAACCGCAAACCAAATACAGCGCGGGATTTGTAAGAGTCGGCGCCGCGTGTGTTCTTCACTCCTACGATTACGCTCCCCATGTGCTCTTGCGAGCGTCCTTTTCTTTTCTTTTATGCTAAATTGATTTAAACATAACATGGCGCCCGCTTGTACATTAATGGCTTATCGAGTTGTGCTTCCTGAGGGGCCCCCGCTGCTGCGGCACTGAGATGCTATTTGATTACCTGGGGTCTGCCTGTCTGTTTGAGCGACTTGAACCTTTGGGTATGATTTGCTAAGGTATTTTTACCCGCAGGACTGCAGCTGGCTGAACTGCTCTCTGACTGCGTTTCCTGATAAACCGTCTGTGGCGTTAACGATCAGACACTGTTTGGGTTCATTGAGATCACGCCCCAGTCTGCTCTGATGTCGGCTTTGTTCTTGTGTCTTTACACTTTTGCACATACGATCGCATATGACTATATCCAGAGACTTTGATATAATGGCTGCTTGGCTGCTGTCACAACGCTGTCCTTTTGTCTGAAAATACCTTCCAGCGCCATCACTGTATGAGTAGTGCATGTTTCAAAGCACAGACACTATGGTAGAATTCGGTTCACATTTTGTCGTGCAGTAAATATACTCCAATATGAATTATAGTAGCCACTGGACAGAACCACATCAGTGCCGGTGGTATAATAATGAAAACCTGCCTTTTATAGGTGAAAATGCTCTGTAAGGGAGGGGCGTCCATGAGGTGCACCTCCTGTTAGAAATGCCGACGGGGCGTTTTATAAACCATCAGTAAAGACAGAAATGGGTGCTGACAGTGGCCAATGGCTATTAAGCCTCAAAACAGGAAATACTGACTTGGAGGGAAAACAGTGGCTCTAAAAAGAAAAATAATTCCAGTGTAGATTTTTCACGGTAAATCTCATGTTCAGTTAATTTGAATTTGATATTCATTGATTCTGATTGTTTTAGATATTTACAACTTTGACTTCATTATTCACTTCATGTTATTGTCCAGCCTTTCCCTGCTCTAAACAATTGCCGATATAAACAAAAAAAAAATAAAAATCTGCTATTACTCTTCCTGTTCCTTCCAAAACCATCCTCTACTGATGCAGTCAGTCTGTCTTCTCTGTGTTAGAAACTTAGCTCCAATAAAATAGATGGTCAAACAATCAGGCATGTGACCTATTCGCACATGAAAATGTGAACCATGCATATTTTCTGATGGGAGGAAATTTAGTTGTTATTGAAGAGGTTACATTTCTCTATTCAGAGCTACCACATTCATTCAAAACAATTTTATTTTACAGAACCGCTGCCTTTACCAAACCTACTGATTTGATTTCCAGTTTGGATCTGAAGATCACACAATCACAGGAATAAACCGATATAAGCAGTGGTTCTGCAAAGTAAAATTGCTGTTTTTGTCAAGAGGATCTGGTGGCTGTTGAAAATAATCACATATTCTATACACATGAATACAGATATTATATTTGTGTCTATTTATTCTGGAAGTACAAAAAAAACAAAAAACCCCAAACTAACACCTCATATGATTCTATATTGATTCTCTGTCCTAAGGATGTCCTTGAGCAACATTTCACTCCTATCATATGATGGGTGGGCTCAGAGCGGGGTACGGTTACTGCAGATTTATGACCTTGTGGTTGGCTTTGCTGCTGGCTTTCTTCCACAGTGCAGCTCTAAAATCAGAATGCAAAGATCAATCCCATAGTGCTACAGAGCAGCAGTAAGTATTCACAGGTAGATACTGTACTTAACTTGGATGAGAAGTGGAGCAATAATTATACTAAAAAGTCCAAAGTTATTACAGGTGTGAGCCATGTTTGTGTGGCTTATATTTTATAAGGCTGAATTTATTAAAGTAAAGTAACGGTGGAATGTCAGCAATAAAAACCTGGTGTACAAATACTTAAGCGATTATCAGCCAAAGTCAGAATGTTATAGACACAAGCCTGTGGGTTTATTATTATAATGTGATACTTAAGTGAGCTCAGCAGATGATTTCTTATACTTTCCCATTTCAGACTCCACAGAGCCAGAGTTAAGGATGGTCTGATGAACAACCTCTCGGACTGCCTTGCTCGTGAGAACTACAGTGTCAGGGAGATGTGTGGTAACACAGAGCCATAAAAACAGGCAGCAGGATTAACGGACAGTTGACTTAATAACTTCCTGTTTTCAACCAGACTGAGCCTACTTTGACCTTGTTAAAATGATAAGAGATGAGAACTGCTGGACACAATATTTGATTTGATCTGAAATACTATTTTTTTTGTACCAGAGGAGTTGCAATGGAATTCCACAAATAGGTATTAAAAACTGAAGGTGAAAACTGTAAAGAAAATATTATTACAAAAGAACCAATGGAAGGATTTGTTAGATGGTTGAGAGTTCTGCTCTATGTTAAATCAGTGACACGCTTGAACACTAAGATTAATCATCATGAATATGATTGTTTTGATGGATTGAATCACAGTGTGATTTCAGTCTATAATCAGATATTGATCAGGTTTAATTGACCCTCCCAAATCTGATTGCAGACAAATGAGAAGGACACATACTTGAGCGTTTGGCATGGAGTGGGTTCTGAACCAAATCTGCAACAGAAACACAAACATAAAATATTAAATAAAGACACTCACATTAACAAAAAAAAAAAAGTAATCAGTCTCGTGGATTTCATACTTTGATGAAGCATTGCAGTCATAAGAGACTCTTTGTCCTTATACACAAAGGAGATACTTTTGGTGCTAGACAGTGATTTTAAAGATTATACTCAGGCCCTTCGGCAACAAAAGGAATAAAACAAATGCACTGCTGAAGAAATATTGTCATCTAAGGCCTCTGAATGTCTTACTGCTCAGAGACTGCAGTGTAAGACAAAGGGTGCAGGTGTTCTTTTCTGGGAGGAACCACGTGAAAATGCAAGAAAACTAATTATACAAGTCTGCAAACTGTCAAAAATAACTAGTAACAGGCAAGAGCTTTTCACTGTAGTTTGTGGAACCTTTAGAATGTACTTCCTCTACAGAAATATGACCTAAAAACTACATGAAGGGACCCATATTAAAATGGAGGAAAACCATTAACTACTTTAAATTATTTAATGTGGCAAAAAGATGTGAATTATGTTTTTAGTAAATTCACATAGAAACAGAGGAATCATTTACAGAGGGACCAAATCAAACCAATACAAAATGACTTTCCCTCATTATTGCACCTTGTCTGTTACTATAACTTGTATTAAGACATCTCAGTATGTGGATGGACACAGACACCTGGACATTTTAGAACTGAGACTGCCTTCACTGATAGACAGGCTTTGTAAACATTTTTCAAGGTCAAATTCAAGCACTTTTAAGGGTCCTATTCAAAATTTTCCAGCACCTTATGGCTGGGGTCAAATACATACAGTATCTATAGGAATACATATACTCAGGATTATTTTTATCACAATGATGTACATTGTATTATGCTATAAACATATGAAAGTATGTTTCATAATAGCAAAAAGTTTAGAAATTAAAGGAGATCACAAAGTTTTATCCAAAAAAGCGAGGCTGCTTGGCGTTCTTCAGACACACTTGCACCAAGACAAAGATTAAGACAAAAATGTACCTGGAGTCGACCTGAGAGCACTTGGTAATTTTCTATTTTGACATAAAGTTTTATTTTTCAAAATGCATCACCTCTCTGTGAGTAACTTTGGCTCGATATCTAACCTGGCAGAGCGAATATTAAAAATAAACAAATAAATCACATCACAGTGTTAGAATTGCAAGCACTTTCAAGCACTTAAACTAAAATTCAAGCACTTTCCAGACCTTGAAAACAGCATTTTCAAGGATTTCAAGCACCTGTACGAACCCTGGATAGACCATCTGATGCAGGAATGTTATGAGCGTTTGTACGATACCAGATAAAACACCTCTGATTTGAGCCTTAAAGCTCTCTGGCTCTTTAGGAGAACAGCGGCTTCCACTTTGTATGTAATGTAACATGTACGCCTGTGAACGTTCTCTTGATCGTGGTCTAAACTTCGTTGGTTGAGGTTACCAGTGGTGTTGAACCTCGCTGTAGTGGGTAGCGCTGTCGTCTCACAGCAAGTGACGGGTTCAATCCCAGCACCGGCTGACGCGGATGGGCCTTCACTGTGTAGGGTTCTCCTAACCTCCCTGTGTCTGAGTGGGTTCTCTCCATGGACTCTGTTTCCTCCCTAAGCCATGCGCCTTAATAGGGTCATTGGTCAACCTAAATCCCTAGGTGTGAATGGCTGCTGGTCTCAGCCCTGCGATGACCTGTCCACAGGGTTTAACCCGACTTTAGCTGGGACGGGCTCCGGCACCCCCACGGCCCGCTCAAGGATTAAACCGTTCATAAAAATGAACAAATAAATGACTGAAACGTCTCCTTTTATCCGACACCTCCTTGACAGACTCGGGAGCGCCCGCAGCTCTTCTCCTAAGGTCTTCGGGAGTCTCCCTTGTTCAAGCCATGACACACATCCACAAATCTGTTTGGTCTAGATCCGACTTTGACAGTGAAGACCCAGATTTATTCTCTCGCGCGGTAATGCCTTCCAAACTCACACCAAGGACAGAAATACACAACTCTGACATCACTTCAAACTCGCATACATTTACCACACACTCCTATATGAGACTGGTGTTCGTCTCTTTTTGTGTTCTGATTGTGTTTCAGGTCACAGTATAAGTTCTGGTGCAAACATGACCATGTGTAGTACTGCTCAGCCCATCAGACAGTCATTTGTTGGATGATTGTAGAAGATGAACGTTACACATTCACATCATCTAGCAACATGTAGTAAATATTAGCTTGTACAAACAGACTAGTGGTTCGTGATGACCTTGCCAGTTCTTTTTAAGGGTGTGTGTGTGTGTGTGAGAGCATTTATCTGCCTATTCAATCTTGTCCTGCCAAACTGAAGGCCTTTATGATGGCAGTAAAGCTGCTCCCTGTACCTGATGCACACACACACACACACACACACAGATAAGCCTTCACACTGCTGATAAACTGAGTCGACAGCAACGAGGCTGACGAGACACAAGGATATCTCTGTCTCATCCCGTCTCTCTCTCTCTCTCTCTCTCCCGCAACATATACCCGCAGATTCTCTGCACTTACTCCGTCACCCTCACACAGCCCCGGTTCTGTATTTTCTCTCAATTCCGACCTCTTTTCTGGTTTTACTTTTCCTAACCCCCAAATCTGTCTGTCTCTCTCTTTCCGCTCTCTAGCCTTTTTTTTTTTTTTTTTTTTTTGCTGCTAGTGTTGTCATGGAGACAGGATGAGAACCAGACAGGCACTTCAACTTTTAACAAAAAAGAATGCTGTATTGACTTCCACCTTGTGTTTTTTTTTTTTTTTTTTTTGGCAGGTTTCACTCTCGTCTTCCTCTTGTCTTACATGTTTGACTTTTCCTCCCTTGACATTTTTGTCTCTTTCTCTGCTTGTTTCTTTCAGGCTCATCTTTTCTCCTTTCGTGACTCACAAGTCCTCTCTCAGATATCACTAGACGTCTCATTTTTGTCTCCTATAGTTTTTCTCCTTAGTAGTAGTAGTAGTAGTAGTAGTACAATAGCTTTAGCTTTGCATTTAACACAAGGCAGAATTTTATCAAAGCTGCAGAGCTGTCATTCATCCCACTGCAGTGTTCATTTAGAGTATACACCCACACTAACCCTCTTAGAACATATGGAGGACGCAAGCCAATTAAGAAATCCTGGTTAAACCTATAGATAGAGATGAGCTTAGTGCAGGACGTGCTGCATTCTCTCATCAGCAGCAAAAGCATGCCCTCTTGTCCCTTTTAACGTAGGAGGTCTAAATTTTTCATTATGCCAGCAGCATGGCTCTGCAGATGCCAACAGCGGTCAGTGTGTCAGTCAACTGCCTCGGTTCCGATTGAAATATTTCCATTACGGTTGTAAGTCAGTATCATTTTTCTTGTCGGTTAATTCAGTCTAAGCATCAATTCCAAGGAATGCTTAAAAAAAAAAACAAAAAAAAAAGTGTCTTATTGTGTCTGGCAGATTGTTCAGTTCTAGAAACAAACTTGCTAATTAGCAAAGGTTGATGGTTACTTATTTTTGGCATTTTTACTGTGGTTCATTAGTAGAGAGAAGAAGGAATGCAGGGTAGAAAGATGAGGTATGACACGAAATAAAGGATGTGAAACAAGGATGCCGTGGCTGATTTTGACTTCTACAGATGGAAAATATTGAAATTTCTTTTACACAGCCAACTTAATTAGCCAAGGAATGTCAAACTATTTAGTTAAGTGTTCTAATCAGAAATAATCATTGACATTTGACTGGGTAAATTCTTTCAGTTTTGTCCAAATAGATCACTTACATTACGTGCTAACTATCTACAAATATAACTTAAAAATTATGAATATGGTAAATCTGCATTAAAAGCAACAGAACGTCTACTAGTGTTGCTTTTGCTCCAAAGGCTGCGGTGACTAAATAAAGAGCTCGGCTTCTTCCTCTTTCGCATCTTCACTTCTGCCTGCCAATTTCCAGTCCTTCCTGCTTCCACTCAGACGTACGGACAAGTTGAAAGGCTGTCGGAGCAGATGCAGATGTTTAGGATCGCGACCGCAGACTGTCAGCGGACTGTGTCTGTACAGTATTAACCGTGTACGGCGTGTCTGCTTGGGTTTTATTTGATTCCACGTCACTGCTGTGCTGAGCTTTACTTTTGCCTCTGTGACGTGCCTCTATCTGCTGTGATTTACTTTGGCCTTAAGAGCCTTTTATCTCTATTACTTACATTTATCTTGTTCTTCTGCAACTCCGGAACGCTAATGCAGCCCCTGTTTCTGTTGAGGTCTTGTAAAGTCCTCAAACCCTTTTACTTTCCATGATGAAGGGGTGAGTCATTCTTTACCAGCTGATAGAGGCTACTTAAATGATGCAACCCGTATATAATCACTTCATAGGAGCCATAATAATCGTATTAAAAACCTAAATCAAATTCTCTGGAAACAGCAGCCAAACTGAATATGTTTATAGCGGCGTAGTAATCGGTTTCTATAAGTAATTTCTCCTTCAGATGAGCTGATTTCCTTTGAGCTGTAGCAGGGGTTTAAGCAGAACTCATTCACCCATTTCCAGGAGGAGGGGGATAAAAAGCAATGCGCGGATGAAGAGGAGGATGGGAACTGGGGGAAGAAGAGCGCGCAGAGGGGAGGAGAATGACTTGGAGCATGTACACAGTAGTACGTGATGTGAGGAAGAGCAGAAAAGCGTGCGCAAATTTGCCTCATAAGCTGATTTGTTTAATGGAATTTTGAGGTGGAACGTTAAACAAAAGGGAACAAAGAGGCGAGATGAGGAAAGAATGGACCTGGAAGAATTAAGAAGATGAGGACAGTTGGGGTTTTGCTGTGGAGGTGGAGGCGTAGAGTGGCTTCCTGAGGAAATACCAGAGACGCTCAGACGTATGATAGCAACTGCAGCCTACTTCAGCATGTTTACTGTATTTAGGGCTTTGGGAAAAAAAAAAAAAAAAAAAAAAAACCCCACAGTGGACATTAATCCAGTTAATTAAAAATTTTACTGGAGCTAAAACGGCTGATCAATACAACCGAGCAATGGTCTTGTGACTGGAGAGTGGCTGGCGGACCTACAGCGCTCACATTAGTCTTCCTCAAATAGCCTTTTGTGCAAAAACACTGAACTTGTATTCATGTATGCACCCTACCGCGGACAGTCGAAGATTGCTAATTTCTAAAAATGTGGCCTAATTTGCTGCTATTATTCAATTCTGGAGAGAGGAATAATTTACTTTTTTTTGCCAGAACAGGGCAATATGGGGAGGGGCTGCTCTGAAGTGTGAGCATGCTCCTCTCCACCGGTGTACTAATCAACAATTTCACAGCTGATAAAGCCCTCCATTCAGGCAGTCAACACCAGCAAAAACCCATCAAAACCCTATTTTCATACCAGCGCTTTTAAATCAAGGAGGATGAAAACTTACTTCAGGTCTTTTGAAGTGCAGTTGTGTGAAGTACTTATCCATAGTCATTGTATTACCTACAGTAGATGGATGTGAGTAGAACCAGACAGAACTACAGGGCATGAGGGCTAATATACTACTGTGGACACGGGCCCTCCAAAAGAAATCAATATCAGCTTAAGTGTATACTATATTTAGAATATTTTCAGTGTAGTACCATCGGATAGCCCTTTCCTGCGGGGACTAAAGCTGATATATCAGCCACGAGACTCCTTATATGAAAAGGGCAGCTTTTGTTTTGTTTCAATCTGTTATAACATGTTCAAGACCAAAAAAAAAACAACAACCAGTAAATCTTCTGAGACTTCTTTGTCTGAGCGAGTCTAGTGTTTTTAAAGGGAGTTTCAAGGTGCTGTTTTAGACCACAAGCAGATTTTCACGTGAGAAATCTGTGGTTAAATGTACAAAAACAGATTTTATGGATGTTTAGGAATGCTTCCACGCCGCTATGGAACACTGGTGGAAGGAAAACATCGGGGTGGACTTTGAGTTTGATTTATTTAGCCTGATATACAACATCCTCTTTAACCTTTTGTCCGTGGATTTCAGCAGGTTTGTTCTTTTGCTAGCAAACCTCCCACAGCAGCGTATTCACCTTCGATAATAGATCACTGCTACAACACACGCACCAAACGGCTGTCATGCACCATTACATGGAGGTCAGGTCAACACGGTTACAAGTTTCCTGTTCAATGGGCTCCAACTTTGTACATATATAACCTATGTCAATGTGTGTTACATATTTCAGTACGTATTTATAAATACTTAAACATAGTAAGGATGATGATTGCATAAAATAACATGTTTGACCAAAAATATTCTAAAATGTGCTCAGCAACACAGTTTCATCACCATGTCTCTGATTTTGACAAGGTTTCCGCCAAAGTGCTTTACATGCAGTTCCCACAGGAAATTCACTTAAAATTGCCTATGATGTGTTAAATAACATATTAAGCTGCACTGATGTTAAAATTTAGGAAAATATATTGGACAATTTTGGACTTATTGACACAGATTTAAAGTAACACAGTTTCAATGGGCATAGTGACACGGTTTCAATTCTTGATCCTATTATAATGTAAGGACCAATGTGTCTAGAAAACAAGTCAAATACTTTTAATACAAGCATTTATTATACATCACAGTAATAAGCTAACAAATCAGTACATACAGAACAGGATAATTTAATTTTAATTTTTCTCATAGATGTGTTCCCTTGACCTGACCCATGTACCTTTGGCCTTGAATCACACGTCTCTGAGGGATAACTTTACTTGAGCATCACAAAGACGACAACCTGTTCCACAGTCATCTGAAAATATCGCCTGTGATTTAGATGTAACTCTGCATGTTCCATATGCCGCTCCAAAACTGGATGGATCCTTAATCTTTTTTTTCTGCTATTGCGCGACTCTATTTTTCTTGTCTCCAAGTAATATGGATATTTTGTGAGCAGATTTTCACATGCAGATTTTTGGTTTCTCATTAGCCTTGGTGTCTTCATGTTTTCTTTGCAATAAAAGTGTCAGAAAATGTCTATTTTGCCAATTCTTTTGCACCTTTGTTTTCAGGAAGAACTTAACTTTTAATATCTGGCCATTAATTATCACTATTATAAATAATAAATGCTTAAAACAGTGTGTTTTAGTAAAAAAGGAAAGAAAAAGTTTTTAGTATACTCATTACCAAAAACAACAGTAAATGTCCATAACAAAACTTTTTGAAGTTGCAGAAATAAACATTCAGTTATTTTACATCTGCTCAAACATGCTTTTTGGTCTTGAACATTCAGTATCCATATTATGGCTTCATATTTTTATTATTTCCAGGCATTTTTTAGAGTGTGGAAGTCTCGGAAACAGTTTCTTTCTACTTGTAATAGAGTTCTACATTGCTGCCGTAAAGTGTTGTATAGTGTCGGAAAGCTCAGGTTCTCAGCTTTCTTATGCCATTTTTATTTTGTGGATAGTGCAAATGGCTCAAGAGTTACAGTAATCCATAAAGTGCAAAATGCAGCGCCAGAGAGACTGCAGTTGTCAAAGGGTTAAAGGAATAAAAATATCTCAACTCTAGCTTATGCTGTTCTTGGCCTTTTTTTGTGTTGCTTAAATATGTCCACAGCAGTACATTCAGTACATCAGTACTTCAATAAATCAGAACTAACCCTTGAATGTAAACTTTCACATGCAGACACTCACATAAATCTAAAGAAAAAACAAAACATCTGCAGCTTCTTCGTTGGTTTTTAGAGCTCTGTTTCAACATCAGACCAAGGGCAACAGAATAAAACTAGCCCCGCTGGCTAACTCCTGCACATTTACCACGTTTGTTTCTGTTAATGAGTACCGACACTGTCAAATAACACACAAAAAAAAATCTAATGAGTTTAATAAAAATGTGCCAGTGGATGTCTCATGTCCGTGTGCATGCAGACATGAAAGCTGTGCTGGCGGGCAGGTGTGCCTCCGGTTAACATTGCTTGACCACAGATCAAATAAAACAGCCTGGCCTTTCTAGTGCGAATGGACAAGAGGCTAAAACATCTTTCGTTCCCCAGAGACGGCGCCAGAGCATGATGGATCCCAACTTAGTCTGTCAGTCTGACAAGCAATCAAATGCCTGAGTCGGGTCATGTGACTGCGAGGTGGATCGAGTAACATTTGAGCCATGAAATCATCACTTTTATCTCCCAAGGAATCACATGCGTCTGCCTCTTTGTACCGTTTCCACACTAAACAACTTTATTGGTGACATAAACCCATAAGGGCTCCCTATAGGAGTTTATTTCCTGGACCCTTTTAAGAGCACTATCTGTCGTGTCTGGCTCATGTCTACCTTAAACGGTTTCCAGCTAGGTTTAGCAGATGACACGTCATGCTGGCTGTAATCCAGACAAAGGGTGTCAAACAGCAGGAAGACAAAGAGGTGAACGTCTCTTATTGATTGTACCTAAAAATGCAGACGCTGGCCTGTTCCTGTTTGTCTTGGCGGAACAAAGCTCTAGTTCTTTACTCTCCCTGGTCGGGCTGGAGGGCATGCGCGTCTTAAAGTACGCCCAGCTGCGTCTGCTTCGTGTGTGTAAGAATCTGACTTGGGAACGCAGTCCGTCTGTGGTGTGGCTTGACCTTTTTCTGCTCGGTGACCCCTGCACGCTGAGCTGTCATTGGCTGTCAGAATCACACTTAAACACAGACCTCTGCAACGTCAGAGGTGAGTGAAACTGAAATTTTCCAACTGTCTTAGTAAAGAAACGCAGCAATAAAAAGGAAATAGAGACACAGGATGGAAGATGGAAAACTGGCAGAGAAGCTAGAATTG
>JAPQRQ010000017.1:11985960-12005029 GCA_037367365.1 Apogon talboti
CCCGGCCTGAATAACCACAACCCCAAGTCTAATGGACAATGCAATACTCGCCTACCTCAATGCAATAATCACAACCCATGCACCTTGTTTTTCATTTTACCTGTATATATTCTTATATGTTGTACAAATTTCCTATATGTAGTATAGTTAGCTTTTGTATATTTTGATAGCATTTAGTAGTATTTTATTAGTATTTGTGTATTTAATATTTTATCTTTATAGTTTTTACATGCTGCCAATATTTTTCAGTATTTTGTGATATTTTTATACAGTCTTTTGCACTGTAAGTGTTTGCTGCTAAACAGAAAAAGAACTGCTGAAGGGATTTTCATTGTTCCTGCAACAATGACAATAAACAACTATTCTATTCTATTCTAGCACATGTTAACTCACTAGGAAAGTTTTGACAGTGCCACTATTTATGTTTTAATTCCATGATCTGTACAATCCTTCTGAAAAACAAACTATAAGCCATATCAACTTGTATCACAGTCTAATATCACAGGATCCGACCCTGCCCTGATGGTTTGCTCCGATAATGAATAAATACCGACCCTAAAGAGAACTGCCTTGAAAATGATGACTCTTCAATCATCTGGGAGAAGTGGATGTGTATGACCTGCAGTGACTGCTAACATCGTGCTGACACCTTGTTACATCGGTCACGCTTGAATTCTCACACAGAAACACACATGCACGTGTCTGGTTGTGCTCACGGGGGTGGCCTTCACCACATCACAGGGGTAGCATCTGACCCACTCATACACAAACTCCATCTTTGTCTGCCTCCATGCCACCGCCTTTGTTTCAACATCACCATTTCTCTTTAAGCCCACTCCCTCCTTTTCCCCTCATTAGTCTTCATTCCCCTGCATCACTCTTTCCCCTTCTCCCTCCATCTCTTGCTGCTCAGAAGTAGGGCACAGTGGCTCGACTGTTTATAGCAATGCAGCTGCAAGCGGCGAGAGAGAGAGGAGCGTGAAGGGGAGGAAGAGAAACAGAGGAGCAAGAGGAGAGGGCACACAGTGATGTGTGTGCAAACAGCCCAGTCTAATGTATCTGTTTTTACCAGTACGCTGCACCCACACACTCAACAACTATTTTCAGATGCATCGTTATCAGCCGGTGTCAAAGTCTGCCTTTATGACGGGATGATCAGCACCATCAGCTTCTTTCAGCCAGTGCATACGCGAATTGTACCGCCTAGATACTTCAGCACACTGTATTAATGTTTAATTATTAACTCATCCAACAGGCTCACAGTGTTAGTTTATTTGTACAAATGTAAAGTAACAGAACAAGTAACTGCAGAAATGGAACAAATGTAGCTGACTTGCATTTTTAGTCTGAATCTAAACTTAACTGGCGGCTGCATTGGGAGCAGGGTTTACGTTTGTCTAAATAAGATCAATTTCAATTCCTTGTACTAGAGTGAAAACTGGGACAAACAAAACACAAAGTAATCCAATTTGCCTGACTGAACACTGCAGGGAGAATTGTAGCTCCATTGACTGACTGCGGCCCCTTCCTTCGCCGACGCTAATCTACACCACCCTCTTCAAACGGCCTCTGAGACAGCCGACGACTTATAATAGGCTTCAACGTGTCTATTACGGTTATTATAAATCAATTACTGCTGATGAACAGTTATTTTGTAGGGAGTGATTATATGCACAGCACGTAAGGGTGTGAGGGTATTAAAGACATATTAATGAAAAAGTAGCTCATTTCAACTAAGTATATGCCAGAAAAGTTTACAGGGTTTCAGGCTGATCTGGATTTTTGTCAGGCCAATACAAGACGCAGATATATAATCTATCTGTAATGCAGATTTTAATGTGTGATATATTTTGGTTGGTTAATCCCGCCTAGCGTTAGCATACTTGTTGAAAATGTCCCCGTTTTGTTAAATCATATGATATATCGCCTAATCTAACTAATGTTAAAGAAATTCAGTTTGTTTCTGATGACGAAAAAATGGCCAGTAAATGAATAGTAAGACTACTCTAAGAGAATGTAGTGACACCAAAACTGAACTGTACATTCAACCAAAGCCCAAATTAACCCACACTACAGCTGCTACACGACGACAAAATCTTCAAGTTGTAATTAAACCACCAGCTGCATCAGCGTTTATCCACTAGAGATCTTTTTACTGTAAATGAGCTGAGGCAGAGCGCCGGCTTCCACTCGGTACCAACGTAATCTCATGGAAAATTTGTGCTTTTACTTTGTTTCCGTTTGTCCATCCGCTTTAAATTTCCTTTAAATCGACCGCAGTGACACAATGTGTCAGATAGCATCACGACACCAGGCTGGACAAGAAAGTTGTGGTTGTAGAGATGTGGAGATATCTGGATAATGTGTACCACATGGTCATGTGCACAAACCCAAGACAGGCCATTTAAGATCTGAGTCTTATAGTGGGCAGTGTTGAAGCAAAACAGCAAGAAAACAGAAGCAGGTCCCCAAACACAAACATATTCTCATAACTCTGAGCAGGAATTATATTGATATTATTAACCCTTTAAGAATACTGAAGTACAGACTAAGATCCAAGAATATACTTTGAGCCAATTCCTCACTGTGACAGAAAACAATGAAAGTGAAAGCCTCTTAATTAAACAACATGACAATGATTTTATGTCAGTTCACTAATATCGACTTTTTCTCAGCGACTATTTTATTCTTTTCCGCTTATTTGTATCTCATATTTTTACACTATGTGGCTTAGGGAGATTTTTTTACAGTGACAATAATAGTATTTAGCGTAAATGATTTTTGCAGTCACTATTAAGGACTTGAGTAACTCCTAACAAGACAACAAGTGATGCACAGGCTCCAAAAAATGCGAGCCTGGATTAAACAGCATGACTGACTGTGACAGCTGCAATTACACGCATATATATGCAGGGAAATGCACGGTCACCCTCTCTCACGCATGTCCAGCTGTAGGACACACACACACACACACACACACACACACACACACACACACTGTCAGGGATGTATGTGTGCACATGCTAATAGTTGACACACATGCAGTGCAGAATGGTACATGGTACACTATGTGCATGCAGTCCCTCCCGGTACGAATCACCATTGAGTGGATCAATCCAGTTGGTTTTTCCAAATGCACACACCCACGCATGGAGACAGGGAGACACTTACTGATTTTCTCCTCGGTTTGGGAGAAAGGGAAGCAGCACAGTTGACCCATGGCGCCTCCTTCCCCTTCCTCCTGTTCCCCTCTCCTTGCTGCTGCCCCTCTTTTTCCTCTTGCCCTTGTTCTAAGCCCGACACTGAGCAGTCCAATCCCTTCTGTCTCTCTCTCTCCCACTCTTTCCTCCCTCTCTGTCTGTTCTCCTTTCTGTCACTTGCTCGTCTTTTATCCCACCTTAAAAGAAATGTAAAAAAAAAAAAAAAATGGACAGCTGGAGCGGTGGGGATGGAGAAACAAAAAAAAAAAGCCTTCCGTTTAGCTCCGTGCGGCCAGAAGACAGAGCAAGGCAGCAGACGATGAAAAAAAATGAGCGAGTGGCTCCTTGCTCTCGCTCTACTTTGCACTGACACAGGGAGGAGGGGTGTGTGCAACAGAGAGGGAGGGAAAGAGCTGGTGAGTGTGTGTAGGAGACAATAACACACACAGAAGAGGAAAAAAAAAGTGTAATTTTTTTGTTTGTTTCAAGTGGGGAAGAGCGGAGGAGGGGAATTAACACATAAGATAACGAGGGTCCATGTATTTGTGTGAATGGATGAGGAAAGAGAAGGAGGGCGGGCCGTTTTAATATTTAACACACACACACACACATATACACACAGCGAGCATGCTTGAGACTGGAGCAAGTGTGTGGATGAGGAAAAGGGAGCAAAGGAGCAGTATATGAAAGGAGCCGGTGGACCCTGTTGTCTGTGTGTGTGTGTGTGTGTGTGTGTGTGTGTGTGTGTGTGTGTGTGTTGCATGTGGACAGGGACGGGGGGCTACAGGCTCCACCTCCCCTTGTCACTGTAGCTTGAATAATGGTTTCTGAATAGGCGGCAGCTGCCTCCTGCTACTGCGTGGATCTGTTATTTATGAGAGCTGTAATGGTATTATACATATATATGTGCACTGTGGTGGCCAAAAAGCTCCAGAAGACACAAAGAGATTTTAATATTTATTGTGGTGAAGTAGGTCAGCGTATAATGTGATGATCAGGGGAAAAATGGAAACCCCATGGGGGGGGTCACATGAGGTTTCACGCACACTATTGCATAATAACTGAGGAATTTCTCTACATGACGGCGTGACTCATTTTTCTTCGTTTGCTTTCAAACCCTTTAACAATGGTCACTACACTTAGATGATCGAGCATATATTTTTATTTTATCTTTGTGGATAATAACTGATAACAAGTAGATCTGTTTTTATCTGTTGTCTCTTTAATCTTTGTATGAAGAAATACTTTCTACTGCTATGCAGCCAAAATACATATGGTATAGTTCTGGGTGATGTGGTGATCTTAGGCTGTGATCGATATTCATTTGTCCTTTACAGAGGAATCATACAAATCATGTCATAAAAAGAATACATAAATATATATAGTGTGGTCAAAACAAAATGTTCCCATTCAGGTAACTTTCTGTGCTTGTTGAAAAGTGAATGAACAGTTTTCTACAGAAACTGCTGCACTAACATAAGAAAATAATAGGCTCCACATTAATTATTATTACATCAGGCATTTAAAATCCACTACTGGTCAATTGACTTTTAATATAATGCAGGCATTTGGTTTTAAAAAATGTGGAGATGTGTCTGTTTACATGTGAACGTCATTCATTCACATTTACTCTTCAATTTGCAGACTAAATTATTGAAAATTCAAGGTCTTATTTAACGTGTTTTAATTTGTAGTGAAGTAGCCATCAACTGGAGCCATAATTGGGACAACAGTTTTTAAATTGCATTTAAGTGTACATTTTTCCGCCTGCTGCAGTATTAGTATTAACTGTACAATGTGTGACGTAGGTTTATGATGATAATGGTAAGTGCAACTAATAATAAAATACAGACCGTCAGCAAAATGTGCGAGAATAAATCAGAAATCGAATGGTGAGTTTATTTGTGAAACGATCCCTTGCCTGAAAATGATAATGCAAAATAAAACCAAGCTGGCCCGCCTTATTGAACAATGCAAACCCTCATCAAAACAGGCCATTTACAGCTTTTAGTAGCAGCATGCTATATTGTCCCATACACTGAAAATGGTGGTAGGATTATTCCGACAGTCCACTTCCTGTGAGTCAGCTGATGCTAAGAAAAACACCTTCCAGCGTCTATTTGTAACTCTGACATGAAGGCGGAGGTAAGGAATTGATTAGAAGTGTTAGTGAAGCCTTCCCTCTGACCCCTGTAACTGCCCATTCGGCACTTATTGCTGATGAGTCTTTCAACAAAACAATGGCTTTATTGCTTTCTGAAGCTCGATAAGAACAAAGTCTTCGGTGGCAGGGTTTGTAGTTAAAGCATCTCTCAGCTGTGCGGGGTTAATGGAGGATTACCCGCACGCAGATTTGAGCCCAAAGTGCTACGGAGATGCAAACACAAATAAAGACGCACTCGTACACACAAGGGCAGCACATACATTGTCCTGCAGTATACACAGAGCTCAGCTGTGCGGGTCCACAGAGGAGCCCTTTCTCCGACGGCGGCATTAAGCTCACAGCTGCCACTTTACACACAAACACAGGCTCCTTAAGCACAAACATGCTGCTGTGATGGCTGCTAATTGTGGGGCTGAAGTGTTGTCATTGATGAGACCTGATTGCAATTGAGCATCAGTTACACTGTAACCACATGTGAACACACATGACCTGTCCACGCGAAGGCAGGAGTCATCTAAATGAGCTGTGCATGGATATCACGCATGTTGTTATTGTCATTATTAGCAGCAACAAGTGGCATTTTTATCAAAGAGACCTCTAACTTCGGCTAGGTTATATGAAGATATAAGCAAGTCTTTTATTTACATCATACACTATGAAAAAAAGAGTAGTCAATGTGCATTATTTGTTTTAAAAACCTACTGATAGGTAATGACTGGGGAAATATATCAACAATGACTATATTACAACAATCCAACAGGTTGGATGTTGAATTTTTGTTCAACATGGAGAGTTTCCGGACAAAGTACCAAACCCAGCTTGGGCAATTCAGACATTTATCTCAGTTTAAAGAAAAAAAAAAACTCAAATTAAAAAATGTAGTTATAATGGAAGTCAATGGGGCACACGTCAGAGTAAAAGACACCGGATTTCAAAAATATAACTAAAAAGAAAAGTTATTGCCAAATTTCATTATGACATCTGCTACACGGCCAAAATAATCACCAAATGAAGAAAAAAAAGTACAAAAATGCCTGAGGAGGACCAAAGGGTTAAAGAGTTAAATAGACCTGAGTATCTCAACACAACTGCTTTTTTGTGGACTAATAAATGCATATTAACCACACACTGAAATGTGTACACCGAGCTACATAAAGTAGTTTCACTTAAGTGTACGACTTCAGGCACACACAGCTAAAGAAAACACTGCTGCGGTGTTAGCTTTGTTCAGCTGAAGGTTGACTTGTATTCTCTCACTGCCCGAGTCACCGGACAAGTTATGCACACAAAGAGAGAATAAAAAAAGTGCATGGTGCAGATAACAGGGACTCTAGCATTATCATAATCCTCACATGAATATTTAACCACTGACATGCAAACATGCACTTGCAAAGGAATACAAGCAGCGTTATGCACATACAATAATAGTTTGCAAGCATAACAACAAGCAAATGGGTTAGCAGTATGTTACACATGTTAGCACATAGCAGAACATTACAACAATCAATTTCTACTATTGATTTTTATTTGTTGCTAGTGCTCTGTGTTTAGCTTAAAAGGGGTTCTATGTATTGATATTCCAAACTGTTAAAAGGAGGGAGATGTCACGTACCAGAACATAGAAAAACCACCAATGAATCAACACTATATATCCACAGACTGTATCACTAACTGAATAAAGTATAATGTTTACACACATCTGTATTATGGTATCATTAAGTTCTCTTCTTATAACTCATGTCTGGTTATTTAGGCAGTCAGTCAGCTGATAGTTTACATTATTGCTCCGTAAGCTTAGCTCTGTCTTTAGACATTAAACAGCCACAGTAAAACCACAAATCAGCTCCGTTTTCTGTACAGTTTGTGTTGTCAATAACTAAACTAAGATCTGTTTGGAATTGTCCAGACAAGGTCAGAACTGTTACGGTTTAGTCTGAAGCACGGATCAATAAACAGCGAACGTAATACCATCACATATCAACTTTAAGTGGTACTCATCCCATTTCATGACTTTCTGATGGTTTGGTCATAGGTCCCATGGTTTTAGTTTTTTTCATCGTGGGTGACCGTCAGAGTGACACACTACTCCCTCTAGTGGTCACATAAATCAGTCGAACTGTGGGTATGAATATATTCGCTTCATATCTCTACAATTCAATACACTAGTGTCTTTGGCAGAACTCCAAAACTCTTCATCCTAAACACAACAAAATTTTTTTTCAATATTTAAAAGTAGGAATACTAGATATAACCACTTTAATTTAACATGAACAAAGACAAACATAATCTTGACTTTCTCCCCATTGTCATTTTTCACACATACAGTAGTTTGAGCCGGAAATAGACGGAGCAAATAGAAAACTCACAATGAATGTGAGATGTTCATTTCATGGGAAGAGCCCTTAAAACTCCTACTTTCCGTTTTTTTCCCCTTCAAACCTGGTAGTTCAGACACTCAGCTCTGAGCAGCTGAAAATTGTTTGTCACAGAGGTGAAGCATTTTCCCTATAGATTACAGCTGTTCCTGAGTCACTGCCCAGACAAGAAGGCTGCCATTTGGCTGAATTTTCCACCGTTAAAGTCCGGGACACTTCAGCTAGGCGGCATTTATATGCATCACACATTTTCGCTCCTCTAAATTAATTGTGAATGGGCTCCCATGCACCCATGCATTTCACAGAGTTGCATTCATGCTCTGTCAGTGGACGCTCACACTCCAGTGAACAAACCACCCATTCACTTATTTGCTGAGTATTTTCATTTAATTATTCAGGCTGTTCAGGTTGTTGAGGCTCCACTGGCCTACAGTAAAAGGCTATGGGATGTTTCGGTTAGGGTCATCACTATGGATTTGGAGCAGCAGGATATTTTTTTTATTTAGATTTTGTTTTGTCATAAAAAGGCTCCATCTTCCAGATTTTTAAAGGTATTAGTAAAGGCTTTATACAACCCCCCCCCCCAAAAAAAAAACATGACTTGTGTTTTTGCTCTAATTTGTGACTAAAATCAAGGATGTAATACTTTCCTATTTCCATAATAGACCTACTGCTCTCAATTTTGTTCACAAACCTGTTGTTACCAAGCTCTTGTGATTTGCTGTAAGGTGTGGCCTAGCAACATGCTGAAAATAGCATCGCTATTGTACAGGTGAGGTACACGATAAAAGGTTAGGTTGGTCACCACAAAAGGCCACTCTAAAATGTGCAGTTTTATCAAACAGCACAATGCCACAGATGCCCTGGGTTTTGAGGGAGTTTGAAATTGGTGTGTTGACGGCAGCAGAGTCCAGCTGCCTGTGAATAGAAAGTTCAATTCCCTATCCTATCGTCTCTAAAGTAATTTCTGAGTTGGCCCTACGTCCAACAAGTCCAGGACCTCCACATCAGACATCTTCACCTGCAGGATCATCTGAGTCCAGCCACTCAGCTCATCAAACTATTGTTTTCCACCAGAAGGATTCCTGCATGAAATGTTAGAAATTGTCTTGGTGAAGCCAATGTGCATGGTTGTCCTTCTCACTGAGGTTTAACCTGACTGCAGCATGTGGACCTTAAAGAGGAATGGACCATACACTTTATGTCACAAGTGTCAAACATATGTCCATGGGCCAAACCCCCCCCCCAAGGGTCCAATCCGGCCCGTGGGATGAATTTGTGAAATGCATAAATTACACTGACGATATTAACAATCAAAGATGTTATAACCATTTTAGTTCAGGTATAACATACAGACCAATATGATCTCAAGTGGGTCAGACCATGATAACCTATAATCAATAACAACTCCAATTTTTTCTCTTTGTTATAGTGTAAAAAATTTTAATTACATGAAAATATTCACATTTACAAAATATCCTTCACAAAAAATGTAACTAACCTGAACAAAAACCTGCAATAGAAGTGCAATTTTAACAATATTCTGCCTGTTATAGAATATTTTGTGAATTTGTAGATCTGTAGATTCTAATTCTATATTTATATAAATATCTATATATCACTCATTTGTGGTTTTTCTATCTGTCTTGCTTCTCTGCACTTGCTTGTTGTAATGTTGCTGCTGTTAACTGTGAAATTTCCCCACAGTGGGATAAATAAAGCCATATCTTATCTCATCTTATCTTATCTTACAACCTCATATCCAGGGCCACAGAGAAACGGCTGGAAATGGCTGATTCTCATCATATCTGACACGCAAAACTCAAGAGGCAATTCTCCCTTTCTGCACCCCAATCCAATCTTCTTCCTCCTGCTGGGTACTACCCTATTATTCCTCTCCTTTTCTTTCCATGTGGTGCTGTGTGACTCCATGTTCTTCGCTTGACCCATGTCATCCCCCCCATTGTCCCTCCCTTCAATATCAGACTTCAATTCTCTCCTGTGTTTAATGTCGCCTTTGCTCAGACTCTCAATTTTCACTGGCCGTCTGTCTGTCCGTCCTATCAGTGCGTCTCATTCCCGCCGTCTCCTCTGTTTAATGCTGCTTCTGCTCACTTGTTCTCATCTCCGGCTTTTTCCCCCCCCGACTCATTTATCGTTGGGCGTAATCTCACTCATTCGCTGCTCTGTCCACCTCCATCTGTCCTTTATTTGTTCTTCCATCCACCTATCTGCACTGTCAGGCTTTCTTTCGGTTGTCTTGCTCTCATCTCGTCTCTTGCCCACCTCTTTCTCCTGTCTGTCCTTTGGCCTCTTATCTCCTTAATCTCAGTCCAGCCTTTGTTCTATCCTCTTAGCAGTTAGCTGGGTTACACTGTCACTCTATATAGGCTTACTATGTGTCTGCTTTCATCATTATCATTATTATTATTATTATTATTATTAGTAGTAGTAGTAGTAGTAGTAGTAGTAGTAGTAGTAACATTCTTCTTCTTGTCTGTGTAAGTTCTCATTTTCCCAGGTCATCGTTCTTCTTGGTAGTTCTTCTAGGTTCAGCTGAAGTAGTTTGGTTCTTTTTCGTCTTCCTCTGAGACACCACTTATCTAAAACCTACAACACCACTTTAAGCAGCCTCCCCAAACAGTTTTCAACAAACAACCTCTACTGAGAGCCATCGAGCTCCCCCCGAAGGACTTGGACAACAACACACCCCCTCCACAACGACCCTGAAACCCAGGGCCGCCCCCTCTACGACCCTAACACTTAATGTCATTAGCATATGAACAGAACGACCTCTGCAGACCACTCCCCCCAGAGGTTTATAAGTCCACTTTTCCCCACCAGCAATTAGACCTGAAGAACTCTCTTGGATGAAAGGTCAAACGTTTTCAAAAAAGCTGAACTAATCCGGTTGAACCTATAGACCAACTACCAAGAAAATTATTATCATCATCTTTACATTAGCTGTTTACATGTTGGACCATAAAGTCTTTTGTGGGGTCCTGTTCAGTTTCCATCTTAATATTTATTGTTACTCGTAAAAATTCAATGCATTTACCCTTAAGGTCCAGTCCATATGTCAAGTGCAATGGGCCAATAGTAAAACCAATTATTCAACAAAAAATTTTGTCTTTTCTTGTTCGCTATATTGATGACCTTAATTGATAATTAATATTTGTTCAGACAATATGACATTCATTGCATGAATTTTCAGATGTTTTACACCAGGTTTCAGTCAACACATGTCACATGTTTCTGTTTGCTCTGCTTCTTGTGATGGGGTCAGAGGTCACACTTTCCAACCCACTTAGTTCAGTTTTTCTGTGTCTTTTAAGGCTGTGCACATATTTCCTGTATTTTCTTGTTGCATCTGAAGAAAATAGATTGAGACATAATTATATGCTCATTTCAAACCTGCAAAAACAACAGAACTAAAGGTGGCCTAAGACTTTTGCACAGTATTTTACATGGTAGTTTGTCATATATTACCATTTCTTTTAATTCCTAATGCGATATGAGGTTTTTTAGCCATATCCCTCACAGTGCTTCGTCAGACTGTGAAAGTCTTTTTTTTTTTTTTTTGCCAAATTATGCAGTGATTATGTAACTATATCATCAACCAAATTAATCAATAAAATAATTGTAGCCCTATTTGTAATGCATATTTAATCAGGGTTTTACATTTTTTTTAATCATTGTGCATTAATACTGTATTTCGTGTTTTTCTTGATTTTAATTGTGCTCTGCTGTGCTTTTCAGGGTCGTGCATGTTGAAATGCTTATTGTGGCATGAAATTCAGCAGTGCTTTCCATGACAATGAGAGAAACTAAGCAAATTAATTAAAAAAGAAACAAATGACTGAAAAACGAGTAAATATTCTACCGAGGGAAGCCTTAATGCCAAGATATACTTTACAATTATAATATTACTGATTACATTTTATGTTTATTTACCTCTAATGTTTACACATACTCTAAAAGATGAGACAGTTTCTCTTTACATTTGCATCCATCTGCTATATTCAGTGCTTCAAACCCCTGAATGCATATAAACATCCTGTAACACTTCAGTTCAGTTTGTCTCTGGAGTGAAATTAACACATTTGCATTTAAATAAGCCTCCACTGTCAGTTCCGGCTGATGACCAGAAAATAAAAACTGCCAAAGGGTAATCGTAAAGAAAAGCGCCGACCAATACAGTGACTTTATCTCGGTCAAATACCAAAAGGGCAACAGAGCAACAAACCTCTGAGCCTGTGCACATGCCGTTCAAATGTTTTATTATGGGAGCCAGTTTGTGTCCATAGGCAGCTCGATGCACGCATGACCCTTTTTTTTTATATATGTAAAGTATTTCAGTATGTAAACCTAAGGCTATAAGTACTGTTTTAAAAATACCAATAGGCCATGACCGGGGTTATACATCCATCTGCAAGAGTATTATCTCTAATGCACAGACAAAATGGAAAGGTCATAGACCACTAAGCTGACTGTTTGAACATTCCTCACTGTGTTCCCTACAATTACTTCTCAAATGTGCCAAGAAATGTGAGGAACGACTAGGAGACCTGTCACCACAGCAGATTCCTTTGCTTACGTCAACGCCACATTACAGCGGAGTAAGTGTGGAAGATACACTGTGTTTTGTTTTCAGCGACCTACTTCTCTGGTCTTAACTTTCGCCATCTGTCTAAACAGAAGTGGACAGGGCAACGTGAAGTGTTATATACCCCTCTGGCTTTAGTATGTAGCACACAAAAAGGGGAAAGTGTGTGTGTGTGTGTGTGTGTGGGGGGGGTTGGAATATTCATCCACAATCACAATGTTGTCGCTTCTGTAATTATATTAATTCAGTGAAAGAGAATGAAATGCATTCTGTTGGGATGTGTATCAGAGGGCATGTTGCAGATTATGTTGTACTAAGGATTATTGGATTAACACAAACACAGACAATCAGAAACTGACCACTGTGCACCAGTGCATAAAGCACACCCAGCAAGGATCATTGGTCCAGGCAGCCATCGTTCATCTGATGGTAATAACACACTACAGCCGGATCAAGCGGGGGATATATGACGGTATTTTTCCAAGACGCCTACGAACCACAAGCAATCTACAACAACACATGTATGACATTACGTAATATTTTCCACCTGCCAATACCAGATTGAAGTATTTCAGCGTCCAATGTGTTTGCAGTTTTCCAAACAGGCTGAAGTAATCGATTAGAACTGTACGCTAATATGACAGTCCTGATCATCATCATAACATCTTATAAAATAGGACCAGTGGCCCTGTAGCTCACTGGAATGTTCTATCAAGAATCAATAAGTTGAATGTGCGAGGTTGTCAGGTTCTGCCGCTATGTTTGAGTCCCGTGGTGTTGATGCAGGAGCTCAATCTCCCAATAGAAGCAGGTGGTACTTTCACTGGAGGAGAACTCAACTAATTAAATGAAAGTCCATATGACTTCCTATCAGTGCTCAATGTTAACTATATTGATATTTCTAACCATTTCCATGTTATAAGCCATCAAAATATGGCCCATTAGAAGTAAAGGCAAATTTTTAATATTTCAAAAATTCCAAAATCTAAATTCCTCAAAACTGTGAACCAACTTTGCAGACATTGTCCCAAGGAAGCCAAATAATTTTTTTTTAAATTAATCTAACCGGTAATTTCGCAGAAGAAGATTGTTGAAATCTAGACATTGACAAAGGTCATGGACCCAAATGAAAGTCCATATATATCTTCCTATCAGTGCTCAATAGTAACTGTACTGATAGCTCTAACCATTTCCATGTTATAAACCATCAAAATATGGCCCGTTACAAGTAAAGGCAAACGGACTATATAAAAAATTTAAAAAATCCAAATATCTCAAAATTGTGAGCACACCTTGTAGACATTGTCCCAAGGAAGCTACATATAAAATTTGAAATGAATCTGACCAGTAGTTTCAACAGAGATGTTTGCAGAAATTGCTAACAAAGACCATGCCGTACACAGCTCCTTCACAATAGTGAATTACATAAATTATATAAAAACAATTACAATTCTAATTATATACAGTTATATAAAAACACATAACCAGACCCTGAACCACTAGTTTCTGAATTCACACAGGCTACGTCAACGCTCCAATCCATTGTAAATCCAAAAAACACAATGAAATTAACTTTGTATAAATGTAAACATCACTGCAGCTCCTCAATTCCCATCTTTTCACAAAGAACAACAGTGACAGAAACTGGTTCCAGCTCACACTGATTAGACTCCAATTGTTGCTGTAACACTGTAGCTCTCACACCTATCATCCACTGGATGAAAAGTACCTCATAACTGATGAGTCTGAAGAGCACAAAGACGGAATTACCAGAGTACAAAACATTCAGGAGATGAAGCTGCGATTCGTAACAGCAAATGCAGACAAAGGGGAGAGTTAATTACCATGGTAACGTGAATGTTCTGTCAGTCTGTTGTATAACCAGGAACACCTCTATAGGGTCAGTCCAGTGTGAAACCGCTGAACCCCCTCCCCCCCAAGCCGACCATCTCTGATTCCTTTCATACTTTGACAAAATTATTATTAGTCCTAGTAAACACTGTATACAATTTAATCCTTATACCTTCTTTACTTTTTTAGATATTGGAGCTGATTTCACTGTGATCCATGTTCAACAAGTCATTACGTTTGAACTATTCACAACGATGCGTGAAACTTTCAGGAGCTGTTCTGTGGTACAACATGTCTTTAACTTCTGTAATCTCTTACAGATCCACAGTTGCATATTTATCAATATATAAATTGCTGAATACTGTGTTTCAGACCCTAGAAGCACATCAGATCTATCGAATTTTTCGTATTCATTTCTCATGTTGTAGCACTTTTGTTGTATATTTCCATGGCAAAGGAAATTTTCTGATTTATAAGGCATTAAAAATAAAAAAACAAATAATTTCCCATCATTTCAAATACATACTACTCATGTATGATGATGTCTACCATAAAAACAATTGTATCAGTGGAAAGAGCAGGTCGTCTTAATATTTGCGCAAAATATAAAGTTGGTATCGTCGCTCAAACGACACTGATTAGGACATGAAATACGGCATATTTTGCTAAATACAGAGGTAAAAGAGACACTGATCTGACCTAATATTTGTATTTTATGTGTAGCTTTATTCGCACCTGTATCTTTCTTTGGGCGTGTTTACCATGTATGCAGTTCTACACTATAAAAAATTACAGCGCCAGTAAAAGCAAAACAAAAGCAGCATCCGGTGCAAAGTAGGTTGAAGGGCACTGCATTTTTAGATAGTGATGCAACCGTTAAAATATTCATCCATAAAGGAAGAGAAAACGGTGAGCAGAAGTTAGCAGTTATTTCCGCTGTCGTGTCTGATGTTTATCCAAAGCTGAAAACCTTTGCCACGTCGCTAAACCTTTCACACTGCTTGACTCTAAATGTAGATGTTCCCGCTATTCTATCTGTAGGTGGGAGGGGGAAATGCAGCGCAAACAGTGTTAAGTTCTACCTTTTGCACTTTTTTCATTCGTATTGTTGTGAAAAACACTTGACAAAAACACAAGCTCTCTGATGATGACAAGTGTGAGGTAAACATCCCCCTGCTTGGTGTCTCACTCCCACACACGCACTGTCGCTGTCACTCTCACAGACAGCTCAGTGATCCACAAAACATTGTGACAGCCCAGTTCCACTCATGCAGCCAACCCAGAACACACACACACACACACACAAAGCAATTAGTGTATCTGGCTGGGAGGGTGATTTGGGGAGTTCCTTTCTGTCTATTTTACAACGTATACAGCATGTTTCCTAATAGTTAAACTGTTTTTAGCACTACATCATTCAAATGACCTCCTGAACCGTTTGCGGTCATCTGAAAGCTGAGATTCAGAGCTTTCGATTGGTATATAACACATTAAGGTAGAGGACTGCGTTGGCTGAGGGGGAGGGGCAGAAGTGGGCGAAGCAGAGAGCAGCAGAGTGCAGTCGGTGAGAGGGAGATGGAAGATTTTTTTTACTTTTAAGCAGCATTAGAATTTTTGCTGTGAATTCTTGTAAATAATTGTATATAATAGTGGTAGTGCAGTTTTGGAGTGTTCTGCTAGTGTGTTTTGCTGTGTATTTGTCAAGTTTCACTTTTTTTGGCCTTTTGTCGCAGTTTTATCTGTATTTTCTGTTTTTATAGTTCATTGATAGCTGTATTTCAACTATACATATTATATAAATGTATGTATACAGGTATGTAAATATATAGGCAGAGAGCTAGCCAGGGCAAACAGAGGTGTACTGTCTGTAAACGAAGCAGATCAAGGATGTTTTTCTCAATGAAACGAGGGACAGAGTGAACAGAGGCTAAATGACTACAAATAACTAAAAATAAGAAGCTGGAACATGGACGCAGAATGATCTAGACAAACAAAAATGTCTGAGCACATGTAAAATAGCTGAAAGTTTATTTCTATAACCTCATAAAATTTCATTATGAACATTTACAGTTGTTTTCGTAATAAATGTGATTAAAAATTCAAGTCTGTTTTGTTTGTTTTTGGCTATAACATATAATAATGATGATTACTGTTAAGTTCTTCCTGAAGAAAAGTGCAAAAGAATTGGCAAAAAAGACCCTTTTCTGACACTTTCACTGCAAAACAACCCCCCCAAAAAATAAAGAAATCTAGGTGGCCTGTTTATAATGGTAGTCCTTAAAGGGTTGAAAAAAAAATGTGGATAAGGGAGTTCTGTTCCTGTAGACCACCCAGTGTTTTCATCACAGCGAGATACTAAATGATCTTTGACTTGATTATTTCATAACCTATGACTTCCTGTCTAAGGTATTCCAAGGAAAGTAACCTTATTAAAGACTCTTTCAACATCAAGCAGGATTTGGAAAAAGCTGCCACAAAAGCTTGTTTTGTTCGGCTAATGTCGTCATCAGAGCGCCGAATGTGATAACTACATAATTGTTAGTTGCAGCTTATTTGTAATGCACACTTAATCAAGGCTTTTTAATTTTTCATCTAAGAATAGCTGGCCTGGCTGGTGGCCATTAATGCTGTGTTTCTTCTATTCAGCCGCGCTTTTCAGGCTCAGGCGTATTAAAATGCTGCACGGCTATCATGGACAAGACAGTCAGCAGTGCCTTATGTGACAATTAAAAGAACAATTACATCAATTATTTAAAGAGAAGAAGATTACTTGAAATACTACAATGAATCAGTTTCTATAAATCTGTGGCGCACAAGGTTATTTACAGTCTTATTTGTGTAACATCAAGAGGCCTTTTGCACAATTTTGTTTTTTTCTGCTACTGTGATTCAGGCCACAGACCACCCTTCTACTGTACACTAGTTCAATACAGGGTTTTAGTCTCTCTTACACTGTAAAACTGATCATTTCATGTCATTACACCCGCTTTGGTACAATAACAGGCTATTTTTGAGGTACAAAGAGATTTTCAGATTGCACTTCATTCTGTAACCGGTCTAAAATAGGCCTCCATCCAATTCCAGCCCGACTCTTCGATCCATTATTCAAGGTGCAACAAGCAGCTGTAATGATTAAATTAAAATTGTAAACACTGATCTCTGAATCACAGTCAGACACCTGCCTTTAGGGAACAGCAACCGCAGTTCATCTGCTATTATTACTTCCTATCGATTTTTGCTCAAACTAATAACAAAGCTTCAGACTTCTTGCATCAAACCAGAGAAAATGCTGTGTAACAAACAAAAAAAAAAAAAAAAAGTTGGTTCTACTTAGCTCAGCTGTCAGATATTTTTAACCAGTTACTAGTAAATCTCAAGGCCCTTCAGCACTGCATCCATTCAGCAGCCATCGGCTCCTATTTACAGCGCCAGGATTTATTGGCATGGTGGTAGCTCTTAGTGGGCAGCTATATCCAAAATGGAAATGAGCACTTGAGCATCCCAATGGCGTTTGATTAGGCCTAGCTTGCCTCTCTTGTAGCCTTTCCCAAACACATGAAGGTTGATGGGGTTGTATGAACCGACCAAGTAAAAAAGAGCCACTTGAATCTGAAGTCGCGGCAAACTTCACCACATGGACGACCTTTGATAACTATTTCACAAACTGACTTCATCTGAGTGTAGTGTAGAGCCGTCACACATAAAAAGAGGACGATTAATGAAAAAAGTAGCTGATGCAAATATATGCTGCTTCAAACATACTGTGTGAAATTATTAGCAGATTTGTTAGGAGACAGCTCCCTCTAGTGGCTGATCTCTGCACCCAATACACAGAGTATGCCTCTGCTTCTGTGTCTGTACAATGATCAACCAAAACATTGTGACCCCTGACAGGAGCAGTAGTAATAACATTAAGATTGCATTACTTCATTATTTCACCTTTCACTGGGTTGAATATGATGGAATCTGATGTGTTGGAAGCATCAAAATGAGCAACTTAAGGAACCGAGTGACTTTGACCAGGTCCGTATTGTAACGGCGATGATTGTGTCCGAGCATCTCCACAACTGCAGGTCTTGTTGGGGGGTTCCTGGTCTGTCGTGGTTAGTACCGACCAAAAACGGACTCAGGAAGGACATCCCGATCTCAGGACCATTGATCATCTGTGGGAGGTCTGATCCATGGAGATCCAGCTTTCTACTTCCAAGGCTTCAAGGATGTGCTGCTAAAGTCTTGGTCCAGATACCACAGCACACCCTCAGAGGTCTGGTGGAGTCTAGGCCTCGGGTCAGAGCTGTTTGTGTGGAAAAAGGGGGGCCCTACACAATTTTAGACAGAATGTAATAATGTTGGGCTCTCATATAGGCTCAACTGGTTGAGATCTGGTTGTTATTTAGATACTTTTGGTCGGTACTAACCACTTTACATTGGGAATGAACAACAAGATCTGGATGTGAACTCAGTGTTCTGGCAAAGATGCCTACACTTGCCTATTTTACTGTTTCCAACACATCAGTTCAGTTCAGTTTGTTTCGAATATGCAACAAAACAAACAAAATAATCCTACTTTAGTCCTTAGAAATAAAACAGATTGCAAGAAAACACAAAAACATATACATATACATAAACGAAATATGACTTCATTTGCATATTTGAAAGAGTGGGAGGAGCTTGGAGGGCTAAAATGTTCACTTGCTGCCTAATATATCCCACTCACTGACAGGGCCCCTCGTAATGACATAATCAACATCAACGCCACCTCGCCTGTCTGTGGTCATAATGCCATTGGCCGATCGATGTACAGTACAGGCCAAAAGTTTGGACACACCTTCTCATTTAAATGAGATAGATGGACCACAGAGTGAAGGCCAAA
>JAPQRQ010000017.1:12035065-12046457 GCA_037367365.1 Apogon talboti
GATGGGGTGTGTGTGGGGGGGCTCTGGAACAGTGGATGGTGGAGACTGCAAACCTGCACCAGCACAATCCACAGTGTACACTATAAGCTGCGGTACTGTATGTGTTTACAGCAAAATCGGCCTGAGCGCAGATCGAAATCACCCATGAAATAACCACCAAGACACAAGCAGCTTTCTTTATTTGTGTCATATTTTTACGGCTTAGCTGCTGCCTTCAGATCATTCAAATGCCTCTCTGGTGAATAAAATCCTTCTGTCTTCAAATATCCAGTATTTGTAGAAGTCCTGAATATTTCACACTCTCAGCTGTGCACATTTTGCAACCATATTGAAGTCACAGCATGAACCGTATCTTAATTTATTTCAACTAAAAAAAAAAAAGAAAACATTAAACATTTGAGCTATAAGCCTTCACTTTACTGCCAATAAATGTCTCATAGTACTGCATTACATGTGGGATGTAACAAAACCACTGAAACTGTTAAAAAATGTTTTTTTTCTCTCTGTAGTTTTTAATGGTGTAGAAGCCTCAGCTGATCACTAACTATTTTGTTGGGTTCTGCTGTGCGGCTGCTTTGAGTATTGGTGTGTGCATGTCTAAGTGCTGGGATGTGTGTGTATGTCCGTTCTCCCACTGCCATCTTCACAGCAGGAGCCAAGCTTCTTAAAGAAAGCACAACATCAAGCGTCAGTGAGATTTGCTTTGTGTGTGTGTGTGTGTGATGGTAAGTGGCAGTGTTTGCGCCTGTGTACTGTAAGTCTATATGAATGTGTATGTTTTCCGTGCACACTCGTGTCGGGGTGTATCCGTGCACCTTGTTGTGTGTGTTTGCAGGAGTCTGTATGGGTTGTTGTGCATGATAGTCATGGGAGTGCGATTCCTTTGATCACGACAGCGGCATGGAGAAACAGATTACCTTTCACTGCCACAGTGACAGAAAACGCTCTCAGGTTGACAAACCTCACTAGCAAATTTAATATCCTTCTCATTTCTCCGACAAACACTGGAGTGCAAGAAGTTGTATGCGGGGGTCTAATCGAATTTGTTTTCTGAATATAATGCTAATAATGTGACAATATCTGTCTTATTATTCCATTTCTCAACAATAGTGAGTGTGGAGCAGAGATGAACTGGGTTACATTGCAGCAGAATTCCACGTTCATCTGTGAGCAGATTATAATGGAGCTCCACATGACTGATTGTTGGCTAGGAAATTATTACGTACAACAAAGAAGCAGGTTATTTTACGCGACCAAAGCATTGCCGATACCTTTGAATTAGAACACGATACAACCTAGGCACAGATTACCAAAGAAGTTTTTTGACATTTGTAGGAACCACCCGGTGCAGTCGTGCTTGTTTTGCCTTCATTCATGGTTGCACTCAGTTAAAAAGAAACATGTAAACACTGAGAAGCACCCAAATTTGTGCTGTGACTAATAGAAGAAGCAGCATACTGCAGCCTTCTGTACACGCATAATCTGGGAAAGTGTTAGCACTTGTGCTTAGCGACTTATTTCAGTGCAATATTGAGGTCTGTGGAGACGTCCGCGATCATACAGTAAACAGCTTATTGTGAGTAAGAACTCGGCTGGATCTCGGGCCACCATCCAGAGCGCTGTAGACATGTAAACACCATCTGCAAAGCACGCCCAAGACATGAAAGTCATCAGAGAGTGAACATGATCAGAGCTGGTCCTGAAAGATGCTCTACTCTCTCGATACATAGACTTAAAAATGCAGAGAAAATTCAACTCTGCCACACACGTGTGCACAGACTCACACATGAAACAGATCCTGAGGTCTCCATTAGAAGTTGGCAGCCCCTGTTTGAGTGTTACACCGCTGTACCAGCCGCCTGGACTTGGGCCACCTGAGCGACCCTGAGCAGCTGCTGATGTCTGATCTTGTCAGCATGAGGGAGGGGGTTAAGAACTAAATCTGGCAACCCAAGTACAGCCTGCATATCGGTCCTCTTTGGATCATTTGTAAAGCGTCCATGAGTGATTTTGCAACTTGTTCTCCCTCACTTCCTGCAAATCGTCAAGTATACTTGATCAAGCGGCTGTGTGAATATGTAACCCTGCAGCTTCTACTCAGACACATGAAGATGCTTGAGCAGGCTTTCACTGCACAGTAGCACAACTCAAGCGTGAACAACAACTTAAAAAATGTACTTCTCGGAGATAAATTGTTCAAAGGTGGCAGACTGATGGTGGCATCTGTTTTCACTGCGCCTTCACTGAATATTTAACACAAACATGTTTCTTTGTCGATGTGTGAGACAGCCAGATTGCCTGTAAGGTGAAATTTGCATAAGTCGTAGCAGAATACATGTTCTACCTGGTGCGGCTGTGTGCATCGTCACATGAACGGTGTCATGCGTGTGCACACGTCCGTGCATGTGTGCCTCCTGACGTGGTTCAGTTCTATGTAATGCACCTCGCCTCAGGGCTGAGGTTGCCAGGTTGTGTAAATAAATTAAAGCAACAAATTATGTTTAAAAGCTTCTCCCTCAGGCCAGGAAAAACGAAGATCCATTATTCATGGCTTTTACTGCCGGGAATCTAAAGTCAGGTGTGTGTGCGTGTGTGTGTGTGTGTGTGTCTGTTTTGTGTTGGTATATATTTTTTTTGTCAATTATTCAAAGATTAACTACACTTACTCCATCACATTATCTTGTTGATGATTTGGAATACCATTTACATTTTGAGCAGCACTGAAAACAGTAACACTGGATGCTGGATCACTGTTTGATCCAGGTTTAAATGGAGAAATCTTTGCGTATGAGAATGCTGAGGCAGCAGCAAACAGTAAACAAAGGGTGAGAAAACGCAAAATAACGAGTAGAGATTAATTCATCTGTCACTGAATAGGAAAACATGTTCAAATTTTATTTATCTTGCTCGAAAATGCCTTTTTCTGTCATTGTATTTTTTTCAATGTAAGGTAAATGGTCCAGTGGATTTCTGAGCTGTCATCATGTACTACACAGGGAGCTGCTGTCTTTTCCAGGTCAGCTGAGTTTATAATTCTGCCTGCATGTTCTGGCCACTACAAGGATCTCACCCAGCATGTAGATACCTCCAACAAGCGCCTTCTTTCCGCATGACCACACCGTCCTCCTGGTCGCTCATTTCTTAACCTTGAGTCTATAGCACTAATGAAAATAGTCATATTTCCTGTTACAGATGTTTGGTTCCGCTTCTGCAAATGTGAATGTCATCCTAATATGCAACGCATTTTCCTCAGTTTCGTCTCACAGGTAGACATTTCCATCATTTCCCTTTCATATCGCCTGGTTTAATGTCTTTTGCACAATCAGCCCACATGGTTTAATCAAAAATCATTCTACCCATAATTCTGTGGTAAATTGTCATCTGGATGCTGCGTCGCTCCCAAACAATCCATTAGTGAATGTGGTGTTTATTTGCAGTTCATGTACTTAAAACATGCTTGTGCGAGTGTGGATCGCAGAGGATGGAGCATTTACTTTGAGAAATCAAAAACCCTTTTTATAATAACACCTGCACGGGGAAAAATCATCTTCTGTTAGTGATGTTATCAGAGCTGCCAAGATGTTTACAGTTATGTTATCTGACCAATCTGAAAAATGATCCTGATATTATCAAGAAATAAAGAAAGTCACTTCTATATCTACAGGGATTTATGGAATAAGCATAAATCACTTCTGGAATTAGCAAAATTAGGGCAATTTGTCATTTTGGTAAAATATCTCACTAAGCATGAATCATATAAGATGCTGTTTGCCATGTGTATTTTAATAAATAATTCCTTAAATAGTACATTAGAATTTCTGCTCCAGTGATATGTTTGCTCCGATGTGGGTAAAATCCATTAGAGCTATAATAAAATTATGATTTCATTATAATTTAATTTTAATTTCACCATAATTCCATTATGCCACACTTACATTCTTGCAATGCTGAATGCGCGATGACTCATTTTAATTAACAATGAACGCAGCCTTATTTATATTTTGCAAATTACAAGCATTGATGTTTCCGTTTGAGGCTGCAGACAACAATGATCGGAAATGAAGAAGAAGATGCATTTATAGTACTCTAGGAAATTGGATGAGCATGGTTGCGTCACACAATGCACTGCTGTAATAATTTTCTTTTCCAAAGAAAATCAGAGTGTGATGGTAGAGTCATATTCTGGCCTATAATATGACATGGAAAATACAGGTGGAGTATGGCACAGATGTAGCTCCATAGTGGAGTTATAAAATAATATTGTACTAGAATCATCTTCTCACCTCATAATGTGAAGCATATGAATATCAAGTCAGAGTGATGTGTAGCAGAACCACCAGCACACATGAAACCTGCCCACATGTATGGGCAAATATGAAAAATAGATAAATAAAATTAACTTTATGAGTGCAATTTTTTTTCATTAAATGTGTTTACCCATATGTTTCACTATTATTTATACTGTGTTTATTCTGTAGTCTGAGGCACTTATAGCAACCGGGAAATACCATATACCATAAGTCATCTAAATTTATGGAATTTTATATTCCAATATTTGAACACGTACTGTATATCCAACATCTTAATGTCTCATTTGTCCTGTTAATACCCTGTGTAATCATTGAAGTCTTTTACTATTTCTTATCCTTTTATATGGAGCTGCCACTGGAATTCATTCATTGTCAATTTATCAGTAATTTAATTCAGCAAGTATTGGCTGTTGTTCATTATACAGTAAACTTGTATAAAACAGTATTATCTTTGGGCATCCTATATAATGAAGCACCTTTTTACAGTATTAACAGTATGGAATTGCCAATGAGATTCATTTCATTTTTCCAAACATATGGTCAAAACTTGTGTGTCGGACTCCCAGACAGACCTGGGACCTCTGCCTGCTCTTTATGGGCCTCCTGGTCCTTCTGTTTCCCTCAGCATCAAATTCAAGTACACATGGGTTATTTCTCCTGCCACAAGCATTGGCCAAGGAACTAATGAAGAGCTGGAGTTGGTCCCTGAGCGCCTTCAATTGCAGCTCACTGCTCATTATGTGCTAATGCTAATGCTAACACCTAATGTTAATGCTAAGAGTTGTGGAGGATAATAAAATGAGTTAACCTTAATGTTAAAAATTCCATCAGGATTACTCATTGAGACCAAAATCTCATTTTACAAGAAAGAACCAAGTACAACATATATACAACATACACAGAGCCCCCTCTAGTTGTGCTCCATGGGACCAAATTTCAGAATAAAATCGCATTACAGTCAATGGTGAGAGGCAAATTACTTTTAGGTCCTGTTTGTATTATATCATCATTTACCTGTATGGTGTTTGTCAATTCAAAAGATCTTTTTTTACGAGACAAGAAAGTTACACTGAAATATAAATATAATATATTATATAATATATGTAAATATAAAAACCAGACACCCAAAAGTCTTAGAGGTGATATCAATGTAACGGTCTCTCTCACACACGATTAGAGATTCATACCTTTGAACGAACAGCACAAACAGCAACTTTCTTGGTGTGTAACATTCTGTTCTAAATTGATAAACATCATATGTATTAATGGTGAATTAATTTATATTTTTTATTAAGTCATGTCAGAAAGGCACAACAATATACTATACAATAATTACGTATATTAATACAGAATTTGCAGAACTAGTTAACCCTTTATTGGGCAAGTGACTATTTTTGGTCATTTCCACATACTTCATAAGACAGTGACAGCAACAGTTCTAAAATGCATGTTCCTTTTACCTTACATGTGTTTTTCTTGTATTTTTTCTATTTTCTATTTCTTGTATTGTTTTTTTTTTTGCCACTAACAGGTAAGGCACCAAATATGGTAATTTCATTTACCTCAATTTTCTACATAACAATAAAAATTTTTGGCAAAAAACCTGTTAGGTCCTCCAATATCGGACTGAATTTCAGAGTATTTCTATGTGTGCTCTATAAAGGGTTAAAACAGGCCTGTGAATGATGAACATCTAGTTTCAAACTGTGCTGCAAGTCATTTCAGTAGGAAGGTGCGAAATACCAGAAACCAGTCTTCTTCAGTTCAGTGCTAGTGTGAGGAATGTGGAAACCCAGCCTCTCCTGTGACCTGGTGCGATGATGATGATGAGCTAAGTCGGTGATGTGCATGACAGGGCCTCGTAGATGGAAGTACAAATGGGAAGGTGATGAGTTGACAGGAACATCCAGCCAACCTTTTTGTAAAGCTCATGTAAGCGGTAACTATCTGATGTAATGAATCACAGAACATCGAGGTACATGGAGTCCAGGGGATTCAGGGTGGTGGCGACAGGCCGTCCTCACAGCGGATTTTGTAATGTTTTTTTTTTTTTTCTATTTTCAAAGGAGAAACAGATTATGTTGCAGTATAAGAAACCTTTTGTACTTTGAGTCATGAAGCTGTTCTTACTGGGTCACCAACTGGCAAAAGAAAATAATATGATGTGAATTCTCTCATTAAAACAGAGGAAATGTGTGATAAACAACAACCTCAACAAAAATAAATAAATAAAAAGTTGTGAAAATTTTTTGTAGGGAACTGTACGCAGCTACACTTTAACCCTTTATCGGCCAAGTGACTATTTTTGGTCATTTCAGCACACATTACATGAAAGTGATAGCAACAGTTACAGTTTTTTGGTTGGTTGTTTATTTTTTTTGCCACTTACTGGGTTAAGTTCATTGACTTTGATTTTCTACATAACAATAAAAAAATTTAGAAAAATTTCACAAAAGTAATAAAGTTTTATTAGGTTTTCCAATAATACACTACAGTTGAAATTTTGAGTTTCAGAGTATATATGAGTGCCCTATAAAGGGTTAAAAATCAGTTAAAAATGCAGCAATATCCCTGTTTTTCCAGTGTTATTGTTTTGTCTGAACTGCTAATGTTATATGAGGTCACATGAAGCGTTCATACATCTTGCTGATGATCTAATGCTCGTGCTTACAGCCCATTTTTCTTATTTTCCCACCTCTTTAATTCAGTCTTGTTTTCTTATAACTGCAGTTCACGTTGTCCTCTTTACCTCAAGAAGAAATATGAATATGCAGTTCAGTGTTTTGTTTTTTTTTCCCCTGTCTACCCCCATGGTCTACTTCTCATGTTCAAGCTCCCTGCTGGACTCACCTACTCTGGTAGCTGCAGGGAAGCCAGTCCTTATCTGTTCCATGTCTGCTTCCTCCTGGCATGAATGTTTATCTTTCTGCCTGGAAGGAAGCTCATATTACTCCACAACCTGCCTAATGTCGACGTGGGGTTATTGGTCATCTCCGACTAAGGCCACCTTCCACACAGAGCGACTGAAGCAGAGAAAGGGGGAGGAATGTACACACCTGATCCTAGTGTCTTATCTGTATATGGAATAAAATACAGCTTTAAGTCATAGATGCTGAGATGTGTGTGAAGGTAACATTTTTACAGTAAAGAAATGTGAGAAAAACTGTGATGATGCCAAAAGTAACCCATAAAGACCCAGTGGTACTTTTGTGGCAGCTCCCAAATTATTTTTTTTCTCTATACAGTGGTCCCTCGTTTATCGCGGGGGTTACGTTCTAAAAATAACCCGCAATAGGCGAAATCCGCGAACTAGTCAGCTTTATTTTTTAGTTCAAAGTTCAAACCTTTGTAGATTTTTCTGTACTGTACAGGAGACATGGCACGGAGGAGATTGGTTGACAATGGTCTACAGTCCCTTAGCCAATCAGGACGCAGAACACAATGCGCGTTCATACGCTGTAAAAAAAAAAGCATGCAAACTTGCACTAAAAAAAATCCGCGAAACAGCGAGGCCGCAAAAGGTGAACCACGTTATAGTGAGGGACAACTGTATTTAACCTTTCTTAAGTGATTTATGACCATTTATTGTAATATGATCCTCTTTATTTGGAATTTTTTCAGTGTAAATCCTATATTTTTCTATATTTAATTCACTGATCATGTAGATGTTCATAAAAGTTCAGAGTTAATTCAAAGATTATTATATCAAAGCAGAGAAAAATGAGGAAAAATTGAGTTTTTCAGCAGAAATAGCCTCAACTAAACAAAAATAAGTGTCTCCATCCACTGTCATTGATCCAGCTCCATGGGTTTTACTGGTGAATCAATGTTACAGAAGATGACGGTGTTTCCACGGTAACTACAGAGCCTCTGAACGTTACACCAATTATTTATTATTTGTATTGATAGAATTAGAGGATCAACAGGTATTTAACAGTTTAGATCAGTAGATGCTTTTGGTCGATGATGGATGTTTGGGTCTTTAAGGGTTAAAAGTGTAAAAACTCAGCAGAGAGATTTCAAAGTGGTGGTTTTTTATTCATCAAATTCCAGTTAACAACAGAAAGAAAGAAACATCGCTGTGATACACTGTACATCCTCCGCCTCTGATTTCTTTCTCCAGCTTCTCTTCAGACACTTTCTCTCTTTTCACCTCCTCTTTCTTTTTTCCTTCTAGCTGCTGGTACTTGCCCGCACTTGTCTCCCCCTCTTCATCTTCTTTTTCTTCTTCTTCTTCAGAGTTCCTCAGAGTGGAACGCTGAGCAGAGGAAAACAAGGAGAACATCGAGGTGTTTATTGAATTCCAATTATTTCAGAAATAGGTTGCCTTTTACAGGCCGAAAAAAAACAAAAAACAAAATAAAACATTCTTTCAGCAAAACCAGCATTTTACATGAAAAAAGCTCCCATTTTGTACAAGTAATACAGTAAATATCACACTGCTAGCTTAAAAGAATATACATTTTCAGCTTGTAAAGAGCTGTTGGCCGTGAACTTTTTCCAAAGTGAAGCAGCTGCTTTTTATGTTCAAGATAATGTTCATCTGCGGCTGTCGCTGTCAGTTTTGATGATAACATTTAGTTATTGCTGTGGGAGGATGGTGAAACAGTTCAAGTTCAGGTTTTTATTGCAGTTAATTAACAGTATTTTTAATGGACCATTGGTTCTGATAATTAAATGAGGGAGATAAGATGGGAAGTTTATTTTGTGCCTAATGTATTCCTTTAACTCAGAAGGTTAAAAGTGCATCGCATTCATCATAACTCCGTTAGTCAGAGAGTGATTACATTTTTGACAGCTCCATTATTATGATTATTATTATTATCCGCTTTGCCTATATTATTGTGATGAGCAATTGCACTAAAATGTCTGGTTGCAGCCATAGTGATGAGAAGAGAGGATGCACAGTATGCTTTTAACTACAATTATGCAAATTAATAGTTGTAAACGTGTTACAGTCATAATTTGGCACACATAAGTGGCATTTTTTGTTTTTTTTTTGGGAGGGGGATATGTAGTTAGACAGGGTACTAATCATACTCAGAATATTAATTGTTAGTCGTCTAATTATGACATGGTTAATTAGGTGATGTTTTCTTACATGTGAAGGGTTCAGTTAGCTGGTGAATACCTTCCTCCTCATCATCAGGAGCTACCAAACTGGCCGCGAATGTCCAGATCATGTCCAACCAGTCGGCGCTCTCTGCCGCTGAGACCGCGGCAGCTGCAGCGGATTTTATCGGACGAACTCCACCTGAAGGAAATAAAGGAAAAAAAGAACAGAACAGAGGAGGAATAAATCATGTGATGTAAGGTTGTTTTTTTTCCTTTAGTTTATCTTTGTTAATGTTGCAAAGGAGGTTAAGTTTTCACAGTGTTAATCTGTTAGTGGTAGTGGTTAAACATCTATAATTCAGTGTGACTTTTTTTTATGTGGCTTACTTAGGACAGCAAAGATATTTCGACTAAAGGTGAAAAACTCCAGTCTTTCCAATTGAACTGTTGTGAACCTGACCAGTGGCGGCAGTATGCAAGTCAGTTTTCAGATGCACTATAAGCACATATCACCAGGAGGACCACTATATTAAAAAAAAATAATAATTCAAACAAAAATGCACAGTATGTGTTTTCAGTCATGTATTTTTTATATGTAGGTTTCATCTGTCCTTCAAACATGCACATGACTCTATTGTTAAAGTCAGGCATGTCCCTGACAACTGTCTTTTCCACTGATAATATTGCTAATACATTTAGATCAGGGGGTGAAGGTAAATGTGAAAAAATTGAAGTTAACCAATGGGCCAAACAACTATATTATTACTGCCAGGATTCAGACCCCAGTCTCCTGCATTGTAGTTATTAGTGTTACTCACCGACCTATTCAGCCACTAGAAGAAGGCCTGACAGTATTACTTACTAATATATATTAATATATCGTGGATGTACGTCATTTTTTCTTGGTTATTTTAATAGTAGCTCACAAGCTGAAAGAGTGTGTACACCCCAGGTTTAGATGTTGTGTGACGTTGCATATCTGAGGAAGGTCTTGATTCTTTTCGGGATGTGACATTTACTCCTGTGGGCGGTGCTTAAGGTTATCCTATCTCTTATATTGGAGGGAGGGTCTACTGTGCATGTGCCATTTAACCAGTCTATATCCTCCTAAGACCCTCTGTCCACGTATGAGGACAAGGAATTCACAGCTTTATACAAAAAAAAACCAAAAAAAAAAAAACAACTGTCCACCGTAAATGACATTCCATAAAATTTTTTAAAAATGCATCTGAAAAAACTGTTGCATCATGATGTTTCCAATATAAGCAATTATTTAATTAAAAAAAAGCCAAAACTCAAAAACCTGTGGGGCTCCTGGGTCTTAGGAGGATATAGTTAATAGAGAGTCTTGGGTACAGCTTTTGCGCCCCAAACAGGAAACTCTGATCATCTTCTTCATGTGAGACAGGTGGGACGCCTTAGCGCCCTCTATTTACGCGACTGTTCCATCACCAACTGACTCCTAATGTTTCCACCAGTCTTGTCGATTAACAAACAGGATTTCTAAGCTGTGATGTGAGAGATATGTTTGGTTAGTTTGGTTTTAATTATACTAGGAATAAAAAAAAAATAAAAATGTATGTGTGTGTTTGATCCATGGTTTGGCTACATGACAGACTGTAGAGCTGCACACATGACCTCAAATGATTACTTTTCTCAAAAAATAATCATTTAGGTAATTTAAGAGCTTATCAGATGGTGCAATTTGCTTGTCTATGGGTAAGATGTTAAAGATCATCCAATTGTTATGGAACCAACAGTTTTCCCACAGGACTCCATTCTCCTTCATAGACCTCAAGGCTGTAACATGTTTACGCCTCAAGATTAATTCTGAATATCTTTGATGGCAGTGGCTACAGATGATTCCAGTTTTTACCATTCCAAGTCGAAATGTCACGGAAAATTCCTCAAATTCCTATTCATGCTTATATATCTTGGTCAGAACTCCTGTCATCATGTATGTGTCTAGGACCAGAAAATTATGCATTCTGAAAGGTCAAAGGTTGGATTCTTTCATATTTTAAGTA
>JAPQRQ010000017.1:12057496-12069229 GCA_037367365.1 Apogon talboti
ACCATGAAAAGATGACAAACTGTATTTTACGCCAATTATTTACATGTATTGATAGGATTAGTGGATCAACAGGTATTAAACATTTTACATCAGTAGATGGTTTTGGTAGACAGTGGATGTTTGGGTCTTTATGGGTTAAAGTGTGGATCTTCAGCTTTCCTCCAGGGACTATGAAGACACTGACATGATCAGACGATGCAACATTTTCATTGCAGTCAGAGCGCTGCTGCAACTTCACTCAGAAGTGCAGACTGATATCTTTCTTCTGGTTTTGTTTGATGGAACAGGTAAAACCTAAGATATGATAATACAAACCCATTCAGTTCTACCATTATATGTTCATATCTGAAACCTATGTTTATTTTCTCAAGTTCCAAAACAGTTCACTGAGCATATTTTGTGGGGTTTTTTTTATATTGAAATATATAAGGGAAAAAAATTCAATTTGGATTTGATGATTTTTGTTTACTTTTGGGTCCAATATGTTAAATAAGAAGGTTAAAGTGCACAATAATTATCAGATCATATAGGTGAAAGAGATGAAGAAACCAAACATGGGTATGTTTTTTTTATGTGGTAAATAAAGGCAAAATCAGCAGTGTAGTAGTATCAGACACCTAAAGGTTAATTCAAGGATTTTAACAAAAAAACATTTTTATCAATTCCAACCATTTTCATCTGAGTCACTCCATTTTCAGAGTCTGGCTGACAAACATTTTCCAAATAAGGCTGGTTCCATGGTTATTCCATGACAAATGAACCAATTAAAAAGGCCTGGAGTTGATTCCAAATGCTGAATTTGTATTCAGTAGCTGTTCACTGAAGTCCTAAATATGAGGCCCAAAGAAGTGTCAATGCAAGTGGAGGAAGCCCCATTCCACTGTCCAAATACTTATGGACATGACTGTATATGAGACTAAATATGTACATTAACAGGTGCTCGTTGTTTTCCTCTCATCTGTTAAACAGCATGTATGCTGGCATTTCTGTATCCAGACTCCATTTATCAGAATAATTCATACATTCAGTCAAACCAAAAACATGCCTTTTGTTGAATATTTTATTATACGTATGCAAATTTTGCCACCCACCTGAGGGCCGCAATCCAGTCTTTGTGAGTGGATGATGTAGGTAATAAAAGCTCTTTGGTAAAAGTCATCTAAAGTTTTTTTGTTTGAAGAGTTTAAATATTAATAAATATTGTCCTTTTCATCACAGCTTTGGGCATTACATGAAGCCTTGTGTTGTTTCACTGACTAATCAAGTGCTTTCATGGTCTAAACCACACAAAAAGTGCAATAATAGTGTTTTATTTTGAGAGATATAGTTGTAATTATAACCCAGTTCTGTTTCCTCTTAACAGGAGTAGATAGAAAAGTTTATTAGTTACATAAACATATGTGAGATGTGTTTTATTTCAGAAATGTGAAATCTGTGGTTTGCAGAGACATATGATACTAACATTGTATTTGCTGACAATAACGCATAATAATGCTATATCGTTGCAAACATATGCATATCGTCGCTGTCGGGCGGAAACCTTGTAAGTCCATTTTGATCTCTTTTTTTTTGTCATAAATCAAGTCTGTTGGTCAGTCTTCACACTGGCCAGATGGTTTTAGAAATATTTAACCAATTACAAGTGTTGAAAATGGCTTGTGACTATATCTATTAACTCCATTCATTTATTTAAAATAGACATTTTTTTTCCTAGTTTCTTGAACAATAACCTTTTTGGACATAAGAGGTTTCCATCCAACATCGACAATATAGTGTCTGATTCTTGTAGACTTACAGTAATTTAGAAGATGCAGAAAAGTGATCAGAATATTCAGAATGAGGTGAAGCTGCATCCGATCAACCTTTCACACAATGGTACAGAGTTCAATGGGAAAATGTTGACATCCAAATTAACATCAGTTCAATACGCGAGACTGTTCTGAGGCTAAATGTCACTCAGCATTCAAGTGGCATTTAAGTCCTGATCAATAATGAGAGCCTCTGTTTCTCACTGTATGAACAAATGTTAACATTTCCATCAACATTAGATCCAAATACAGGCCCATGAGGATGTTAACACACACACACTAACACGGTGTATTGATCCTAACTCAATTAAAGAAATAATCCAATTGTTGAAATCACCATTGAAATATAAATATATTAATCTCATTCAAATAAATAATAACACTGCATAATCCCATTTACACAGCACAGAGCTTTATTTTTTGTTTTTATTTTTATTTTTTTTTGGTAAAAATCAACCCAGATGCTGTGTTCACAAAAATAAACCAACATACTGCAGTGCAGCATTAGAGAAGCTTAGAGTGGCTGTTCTTATTTTTTTTTTATCCTGTTATTCTGAAAACAGAGGTTCCCCATCATCACCAGATCCAAACAAATGTGTTTCTGGAGCTTTGTAAGCCTGATTAGAGAGACTGTGAGCAGAAAGACTGGAGTAGAAGGAAAAAATGTTTGAAGGAGAGATCCGAATTTACTTTAATCAGTGACATACAATGGCTGTAATCGCAAGGAAATTCATTTAGTCTTATCTTGCGACAATGGCGTAATTAAAGTCTGATCACAGAAAATGAAATTTGATCACTCAAGCCAATTAAGTCATAAACTGGAGATAAGAGGATTGAAATATAGGAAGACACTGAAATGCTCTGTAACTCTGTCATGCAGAAACGGCAGAATGGTGAAGAAATCGGATCATTAAAGAAATAATTTACCTTTTCGTCAAATTCATTAATATTGCATCAGTGCGTGTGTGTTTTAACACCAAGAAGAGCCTGTTGAGTCTTTTCTAATTCTGAACATATGAGACAGATATTAACGTGAGAATGAGGAGGAGTGGATCATCTCAGTATGTACACAGCTGGTACATAAACTGTGAACTGATGCACTATTGTTAGAAACTCAGTGACATGTGAAAGTGATGAAACAGAGGAATTTTCAGTCCAACTGTCTGTCAAGGAACAGGGAACACACATTATGTTATTAATAAGTGCTAAAAAGAGAAGAGAGATAATGGGTGCATCAGAAAAGTCCAAATGAAATGACCTCCTATCTACTTTTTTTGTCACTGCTTTTTCTTTTCAATAAGCTGTAGCAATATATCACATATTATTTATTTATTTATATTCTTATTTACTTATGTATGAATTCATCTCATATTTAGGTACTGAATGGGGTTTTTAGCTTCTTTTTATTGGCTTTTAACCCTTCATTGGGCAAGTGACTATTTTTGGTCACTTCCGCAGACATTCCCGTGCCTCAGTGAGGTCCAGAAGCATGTTGGTTTTTATAACACTGTACAGTGATTCAGAAAGGTTTTATAGACATTTTGAAGCTGTAAATAGTGAATAGGAGTGATTTTTGTCAGTTTATGACCTTATAACAGTCATTTTATTGCATGTGTTTACGTTTTAGCAAGTGCTGCTCAGATGTTTTATGGCAAGAGGAGGGAGGCTAACACACAAAGGTTGAAATTTGAATTTCGTAGTATTTCAATGGATGCCCTATAAAGGGTTAACTCTCTTCAAAATTCTTTTAATATCGGTCTTAGTCCATGTTTATTTTTATCTTTTATCACAGTCATTATTTTATCGACCCATCTCTCTATTATCTGTTATGTCCTGATTGGTGGAACTTTATTGTGTTATGTCTATAGTCAACTTATGCCTTGGTTTCATGTTACGTGTCATTATGTTTTGGGAAACGCAAGACATCCGAGTGCATTTACACTTGACAAATGTTACGTACTGTGGGTCAGCCATGTTCTGAAGATGTATTGCAAAAAATACTGTTTAATGTGGGAGGTAAACATGAACGCGCAGGTAAAAATGTGACTTCATTATAAATTGGAACTGAAATAGGCCGAAATAAAGGTTAAAGCTATGTGTCAGTATGAATCCTGAATCAGCATGATTACATTAAAATACTAAATCTATACAAAATAAGCTGTAAATCATTAGCTTAAATGAGATTTGTTACATGTTACAGGTGCTTTATATTATTTTTAGTTTATACATTGCACATACACAAATCTTGTATTTTGGATTTTTGATTTTTTTCTGCTTTATTAGTATATTCTATTTATATTATTTGTTGCTTTTACCTCTTCACATTTACTCTCCTTTTTTTCCCCTCTTTTTTATTTTCCTTTTTCTTGTGTTTTTTTGAGAGTGTTTTTGTACGCAACTGAGCTATTGTGACCAAGTAATTTCCTTTGTGGATCAGTAAATTTTGTCTAAGTAAAATATTGTTTAGTTTCTAGATTATGTTTAGGGCTATATATATTTTCTTTTTTTTTCTTAGTACTGTATAAATCCGTATTTTATTTTATTTCTACCTTGCCATTACTACTTTGCTATTTTATTTAGTGTTCGCTGGCCTATACTGGGACGTCAGGAAACTCATTTAGTTCTATTTTCATCTATTAAAGCCCCTTTGAATCCTCTGAATTGTTCTAAAGTTTACTCCGTTAAACATAATCTGCCTACATTTCTGCTAACATTTTAACCCACAGATACACCTCCTTCAGTCTGATTTGACTGCATTTCTCTTCCAGTTCACATTCTCCGTTTCCACTTTAATGTTACTAAGGCGTCTGTGACTGAAGGAGCCAAAAAATGAATCTGTGATATAAATATAGGCTCTGAAGATCTAACACATGCAAACTAAGCACGGGTTCTGCTTCATTAATTTCACATTTTACACCGACAAATGTTTAAAGTCAAAAACGTATTTGACAGTTTTTGGCACGAGATGAAGACACGTGTCCTGTTTTTGTGAACAGTCAGGCTGGCTGTTGTCGTCGCTGCAGTGAATTGTGGGATGGTATTCTGTCCTATTATTTGGGAAAGGATGGTCCGGTGTATCCTGAGCTAAAGGAGATAGTAAATAAAGCACTTAAGCTCTGTTCCTTTGCATTTAGAGAATTCAGATGGTTCTTATCATGGCTTACACTCAGATACATCCGTGTCATTTTATTCAGTTACGGACCTTCCTGAGCTAAAAGGACTTTTCAGACGCACCCAGTGTGTGTCCTCTAACTTGGCAGAGACGCGTTGAAAATGATGACCTTCTTGGGAACATATTCAAATGATCAAAAATGTCTCAAAAAGTGTTGAAAGTATGGATGAAGTATGGATGTCTGAATGAAATGTAAAAAAAAAAACAAAAAAAACAAGTAACGTGTGAGTAAATAGTCAAGTATTTACAACACATTATAAGTATGTTATCACTACATTATGACAGAATCCAAATCATTTTTCAGTGGTAAACATGATAACATTAATTGAGAATGCAGAAAACATATTAAAAAGATATTGATATAACATTCCTCATACCTGCCAGAGTCTTATAGTCGAGCAGGTCGAAGAGAACAATGGCCACGCCCGACCACGTGATGATCAGAGCCACAACCAGCAGCCACGCCATCGGTGAAGTAAAAGTTAAAACCACATCGTCCAAAAACGTCCTGGAGGCGGAGCGAGACGGGGCCGCCTCCTCCCTTTCTTTGGTCTGGCTACTCATTGATGAAAGGAAACTGGAGGAGGTAGAAGACAGAAGAGTGGAAGAAAAGGGAATAAGGCTCAGTATTTCAACAGGAGAAGACGTTTATACCTGAGAATAGAGGATTTGTACTGCCAGAAGTGATAAATCGTCAACAGTCGGGGGCAAAAACACTAGCAAACAGAGGGAGAAAATACTACACAGCATCTAAACAGTGAAATGAAAAAATGACGATGTTCAAACAGTCTTGTTCTTACTTGAGAAATACATTTAACCCATAAAGACCCAGTGCTACTTTTGTATCAATTTGCAAATTAATTTTTCTCTCGGTTTAACCTCTATTTATGTGACTAATCATCATTAATTATAATATTACCTTCTCTATTTTGTATTTTTCACTGTAAATCATAAACTTCCCTATATTTAATTTCCTATTCTTAATTTAGATGTACATTAACTCATAAAGACCCAGTGCTACTTTTGTATCAGTTCCCAAATTAATTTTTCTCTCTATTTAACCTCTATTTATGTGACTAATCATCAATAATTATAATATTACCTTCTCTATTTTATCATTTTCACTTTAAATCATATATTTCCATATATTTAATTTCCTGTTCTTAATTTAGGTGTACATTAACCCATAAAGACCCAGTGCTACTTTTGTGTCAGTTCCCAGATGAATTTTTCTCTCTGTTTAGCCTTTCTTAAGTGATTTATCACCATTTATCATAACATTATCCTCTATATTTTGCATTTTTCACTCTAAACTATGTATTTTCCTATATTTAATTCAGATGGTTATGAAAACTTAGAGTTAATTCAAAGGTTATTATATCAAAATAGAGGAAACTGAAGAAAACGTGACTTTTTCTGTAAAGATATCAATAAATGAACGTAAAAATAAGTGTCTCCATTCACTGTCATTGATCCAATTCCATGGGTTTTACTGGTGAATCAATGTTGTAGAAGTGACGCCGTTTCCATGGTAACTACGGTGCCTCTGAATGTCCAAATGGGTCACATCTGATGACCATGAAAAGATGACACACTGCATTTTACACCAATTATTTACATGTATTGATAGGATTAGTGGATCAACAGGTGTTAAACAGTTTAAATCAGTAGTAGTAAATCAGTTCTTGGTCACCAGTGGATGTTTGGGTCTTTATGGGTTAAGGTGCATAAATATAAATATAAATATAAATATCTAAACAAAGGAAGCACAGGCTAAGACAGATTTTGCATGGGTTAATATAAAAAAAAAACAAAAAAACTCCACACCTAAGGAAAGCTGTCCTCACAAACAGCAGTAAAAAACTGAACTTTTTGTTTACCTCTTCATTGTGAGTTTGGGGTAAAGTGCAAGTGCGCCCATGTAATCAGTTTTCGACAGTATGCCCTTTTGATTGGATGACATTAATGATATAGATTCCCCAGTGCAACCTCAGCAGGTTTTTGGAGGTCTAAGGAACTGCTGACCTCACCTTTCCAAATGTCAATAGCTATAAAACTCTGATTAGAGGGACGTGCACTTTTAGAAAAAAATGGATTGCAAACACAAAAACAATCAGCAGCACAAAGGTATTACAAAAATATGACCTAATGCGGAACCCCGTTGAGTATTGTGTGGGCGGATAAGCCACTAATGTGCAAGGTGACAGCACATGATGTTATTGATACTACACGGCTATGGAAAAACAGAGGAGAGCTCTGCAATTTTCTAAACCTGAACCTCTGGAATGAGATCAATAGGAAGACGGATGGTCACAAGCCGTCAAACAAAGACGAGCTGCTTGTATTTTTTCCACAGAAGAAGTAAAAAGAATGAATATGGACGTGTTTTCACTGCAGTACTTTGATGTGACTGTCATTACAAACTAATAATTATTGGAGATAATACTGATTATTTTACACACAGTATTGTGCAAAAGTCTACGGCCACCATTAGCTTTGTTATTTTTGCAGTGATTAAATGAGTGTGAATTAATTCTCCTTTCCATGCAGGAAATATGTCCACAGCCTTAACCCATAAAGACCCAAATATCCATCAACCATCTACTGATCTAAACTGTTTAATACCTGTTGATCCACTAATCCCATCAATACATGTAAATAATTGGTGTAAAATGCAGTGTGTCATCTTTTCTTGGTTATCAGATATGACCCATCAGAGGCGCCGTAGTTACCGTGGAAACAGCGTCATCTTCTACAATATTGATTCACCAGTAAAACCCATAGAGTTGGATCAATGACAGTGGATGGAAATGCTTGGTTTATGTTCACTTAATGATATATTTGACTGAAACAGTCACTTTTTCTGCAGCTTTCTCTGCTTTTGATATAATAACCCTCAACTTTAATCTAAGCTTGTATGAACATTTTCATCATCAATAAAATAAAATACAAGAAAATACCTGATTTATTCTGATAAAATACAAAATACAGAGGATAATACGGTAAACAGATAGTGATATATCATTTAAGAAAGGTTAGACTTAGAGAAAATTTCATTTGGGAACTGACATAAAAGTAGCGCTAGGTCTTTATGGTTAAAAGACGCACAAAAAACTGAACTAAATGGGTTCTAAAGGTTAAAATCATTATTTAGTGTGACCTCTGACCCCATGGCAAGAAACAGCACAAACAGTCAGAAATACCTGACATGTGTTAAATGAAACCTGGTATAAAACAGAAAATTAATGCAATAAATCCAAAGCATTAAAGACATTAAGTGCAAAGGGACATCACACGAAATACTTTAGTTTACAGAAATGTTTTCCCCTGAATATTTTGTTTTTACTGCTGTGCATACTCCACATATATCCAGATGGAATTACAAAGACTGAGAAATGAATGTGTGTTGTCATCATATCTTCAATAAACCAACAGTCATAATGTTGGCCTATGACATTTTGTGCAGTACTGTATTTATGATATTGTACATTAAGAGTTTAGTGAATTGAACAGAAATAACCTTGTTTGACTGTAGTTCTTTTCATGACATTGAAAACGAGTGCCATGGTGACTTATGTTGATTTGGTACCTTGGTCTAATATTTCACTAATGAGGATTGAAGTTCTATCATTTCTGCCTAATTTACTTTTTAAATAATGACCTTTTTTGGGATAAAGTACATGGTTTATTTTGATTTCGAACTTTGGCTGAATATTGCAGTCATGTCACGTCTGTCATGTTTAATTATTATTATTATTATTATTAACAGAACACACCCAGAAATGCCTTGTGTTTCTATACCAATCAATCTACTACTTTTTCCCTTTAATCTTCATAAGGTGTGTGTGCATACTATCTATTATTACACTTACCCTCCTCACACTTAACAGAATAGACAATATTACCATTAATCACAATTATCTGTATGACATTTAATCATCCACTCAAATTTCAATGTCATGAGAACTTTTAAAGTGAAAGCATCACTGTTCAACTATTTAACGTCTATGCAATTTAATTGCGTTTTATTTCTTTTTTATGGTTTTATGTCAGGAGGGCCATTGTTCTTTTACTGCTTTATTTATTATTTCGTCTTTATTATTATTCTCAGTAATGCATTCAAACCTTTGGAAAACACAATGAGGGAAAACCGCACTTTCAATGGTGCCAAGAAAAATAAAATAAAATAAAATAAAATAAAATAAAATAAAATAAAACAGATAGAAAATGATGCATAAAGGAGTAAAAACATGAAACAACACATTCAGCAAGAACTGCAAAAGTTACCACAGTTTTACAGTGCTAGAATAAGATAAAAGACTTCTACGAAAAAGTTAGAAAAATGCACATTAAAAGTAAAAACAGGTAAAATCAAGGGTAATTTAATCAATAAAGTTAAACCTTAGCAGCACTAATGAGAATAGCTTATGTGTGTAGTGATCTTTTAATGGTCTGTTATATTATTTTATTTGTTTTAATGTCTTATTTATCTATCCTTTGTAGTGTTTTGTTCTCATAAATTATTATTTTGGTAGTGCCTTACTTTACAGTTTGGAATTAACATGGTAATTTGAATCTTTACTAATGTGTCAAATCCTCCCCTGTATTTTAACACCATAGAAATAGAAATCTACAGTTCATATATTTGATGTTTGTCCCTTGTTTCTATGTAATAACCATGAATCAGTGGTGCAAAATGTATGAAAACCTGTTTTTATTTGATCAAATGGAATTTCATACGTAATAATGGACTAAATTAAACATGCAGCGACAGGAGCCAAGTTCCATGTAGAACAGGAGAGAAGAGGAACATCAGGGGAAACAAGCAGAGAACATAAAAGAACTGTGGGACGATGAGGAAATGTCATGCAACACCATATTCATAGGAAACTCCAACACTGAGGATTTTATGGACATTCTCCTGAACGAAGGCAGTACAAAATCAAGAAAAGCTCTCCCTTTTTCAGTGTTTCAGATTTTGCTGAGAGGTTTATTGTCCTTTCTATATGTTACGTTAGTCACTTAACACTGGCTTTTCAGTGTTAATCTGAACCTCAGGCTAATTTTATCCAGAAGACATTAGCTTGAATCTGACTGTAATAAAATAAAGACAAGTGAAAGGTCAATATCACCAAAATGCCATGGGCTCCATGACCGAAACTAAAATTATTTAACCCTCTCAACCTTGAAGATTATGGGATCCGAAAAACTTTAATTGTGGCCAGTTGCCCTTTAACCCCTGAGACATTATTCCAGGTAAACGTGCTGCTGTGAATTTGCGTCTGTAGAAGTGGGATAAAAGCTGTGAGTGTGGGCTTGTGTTCGTTTTACTTTACTGCGTGTTTTAGGATCAAAATAGGGTGGAATAACAGAAAAAGAGGAACTGAAGTATGACAGGTTTTTACTAAATAAGGCACTCACAATGTACATCAATAAGAGATTTAGGATGTTGAATATTAATTGTGAACTGGAACACACTGTACAACAAGTGTTTGAATTTTGTCCCAGTAGTTTTTGTTTTGGGGCTCTTTATTTCTAAATCAGGCCAGCTGCTTTTTGGCAGCTGGTTGAACTCCAAAAAGCAGTTACAAAAAACTCGGTAAAAAAAAAACAGTAAAAAAAAATAAAAGGAAAATAACCACAACACTGCAAACAACAGTAAAAATTAAAAAAAAGGCAAGCAAAACGGTGTAAAAAAAAAAAAACAAGACCAAACTGTCTATTTTTATAGTAAGTCGGGCTCACTCACTGCTCTGTGTTTTACCCTCCATTACACAGGCAGCGGGGGGTGCACTGAGCATGCTCAGATGTCTATGGAAAAAACACAGCCTACTCTATCAGCACGTTTAGAAATTTTTCCTATTTAGCAAACAGTTGAATTTTTATGAATAATTAAAATAAATCATACATTCTGAACGCTCACCACAGACACATTAGTTGCTAAAGGGTTAATATACAAAGTATAACATTTGACATAACTTTATCGTCACTGTGTGCAAACTACAAAATATCAAAACTGGGTTCCCAAACATCCTAATAATGGACTCCTATTTAAACTGTGTGACTCTCAACCTGAGAAGTAAACAGTATCTAAATGAAGGAGTTTAGAGAAGTTTTAATTGGGGCCAATTGTAAAAGTCTAAACTTTGCCATTTGGGTTTAACATCCTATTGGACTCAACGTCTCTGCAATGTCACGGTCCAGAAGCCTGAATTACATTTCACTCTTCAACCTAAAGAGTGAATGGTACCAAAGGGTGATCAGAGAACCTTTAATTGTGCTAAAAGTGTATAAATTACATTTGGTTATTACCTCCAATTGGACTTAAAGGGTTTGAAAATGTCTCCTTCAATATCTCCACAATGCAATGGGTGAGAGGACTGAAGACTGAGCTATAAAGCTAAAAATTAAAGGATGTTAACATGAAGGCAAGTGGAGAAATGTTACTTTTGATCACTTTTAACAGTGCATGAAGTGTAAAATTTGACTTTTGGGAATAACTTCCCCACTGTATGCCAGGGTCCTCAAAAGTCACGGTCAATATTTCTGCAATGCCATGGGATTTAGGGCTGAAACTTCAACTGTATGATCCTCTCTAAAACAGTGTCAAAGTGAAGGCAGTGAGAGAATATTTAACCCATTTTTGCCCAGATTTTTTTCAGAGTTGTAAGGCATTTCATTTTATCAGTTGAGTTCCTCTGAATCATGTTATGTATTTATTTTTTCCATTTTGTACTTTATTATTATTAGGTG
>JAPQRQ010000017.1:12106287-12121805 GCA_037367365.1 Apogon talboti
TTCAGACACAAAATTAAAACAGCAATTTGTACAATATATACTAGACAATATAATAGGAATGTATTTCTTTAATATAATATGTGAATTAGTTTTGCTAAATCAAAAAACAAAACCAAGACAATGTAAGAGATGCAACAAGATGAAAATGATGTAAAATAAAAGATTTTCAGCCAGTGTTTTAACAACAAACATGTCAATCAGTCACGTTTGTGTATGTTAGTGTTCAGTTTCATGTGTCTGCTGGTTGGTGGCAGTGTGCTATTGTACCTAACATTACTTCTCAGTGCTAGAAGTGATTATTTATGTGATTGACGCTTTAGCAAAAATTTCATTTAAGTCAACATTTTTTTTGACAGTGGAGGAGAGAGTAACAATTCAGACGTTATGGCAATTCATGACATATTTTTGAGACAAGAAATTGCTTTTTTTGGATCCCCAGTACTAGATTTTGTCTATCAACTCAACTTTAACATCTACCCACGGTGTTGAAGTTTGATTTTCACCTAAGAGCTGACAAGCCGCTGACCACCATCCCTGTGGTCGGGGTCCTCTGGGTGTCACCGACTCCCAATGGCTCTTGTTAAAAAGCAGATGATGTGTGACAAGGGGAAAATACAGAAGCTGAGTGTTGGAGTGACTGTCAGCAAAGGGCCATAAAAGTGACAAAAAACATTCAGGACAGAAGAAGAGGAGCAGGAAATGATATGAAAAGAAAGGTGGAGGGATGATGATGATGGTAGAAGGGGAGAGTTTTGTGTGGAAATATGATGGAGCGATGTGTGGATGACTAAGGAGGTAAGATGATAAATAGAAGAAAGGGATGGATGGATGAATGGGTGGATGCTCTGACACATGGCCCCGGGGAATCAACCATTATACATGCCACTGTCACTCAAGATTAGCAGCATAATTAAACTCCTGTCGCACGGTGTGTGGCTTCAACGTGCGTTGTGTACATCTAGGTGCATTTGTCCGTGCATGTGAATGTGATTTGTGTGTATCTGATTGTGCGTGTTGTTTTCCTGTATGTGTGTGTGTGTGTGTGTGTGGGAGGGGTAGACTGTGACAGAGATTGATGGTGAGGGGAAAGCAGGCCATTATGTTGTATAGCTAAAGCAGTGATAGCCTCTACACCTCTGTGTCTGTTTAAACTGCTGGCCATTTCATAGGCGTGGTACAAGTGACCCCACAACCCACACAAATACATAAACACACGCGTAGATTCCACATCTTTAATTGGAGCGAAATGCTTTCAGGAATAATTTTGGTGGCTAATTTGCCTCCGCTGCTTCTGTGGGAACAACACAGAGCTAGTGAGCTAAATTAAGTGTCATTCATAAATGAGGCAATCACCCTCTGAAGTGGTAACCCAAGGCTCTTTGCAATAATTGATGGATAGTTGTGAGAATTTTTTTAAACACTTTGTCCACTTTCAAATTATTCTGCCTTAATAGCAGGTTATCAGGAAACCCTTCAGCCCCCAATTAAATGAATGAGAAATGAGGATAAAAATGATTATCTTGACAAGTCAGACACGACTCCCCACTGAGTGAGAGAGAGAGAGAGAGAGAGAGAGAGAGAGAGAGAGAGAGAGAGAGAGAGAGAGAGAGAGTCTCATTCATAATAATGGTTACAGGCCATGTTCTCGAGCAGCTGCACACCGTCCACAGCTCCACATCTCTCCCAGTCTATGTTTGTGTGCCTCACTGAGTGAAAAGAGCCCCGCCGCTCCCCTGCCGAGCGGAACATCAGGATCATCAAGTCCATCACACACACCAGCTCCATCCACGGAACCCACGAACACCGGCCTTCAAAATAAAATCAGACAACAACAGAGTTAATACAGTACATCCACTGCTTGACCAAAGAGTTACACACACTAGATTTTGTTGGACCACCTCTAGTTTTATCTATGGACAATAAATGTACGACATGTATTTCTGATAATGGTTGCATTTGTGTTTGGGCAAAATCTTGTTTTAATGATGGGAGAGTCCCACCTCTGTGTAAAGCAGGGGTGTCAAACATATGGCCTGCGGGCCAAACCACACTGGCCAACGGTTCCAATCTGGCCTGCAGGATGAATTTGCAAAGTGAGAAAATTAAACAGAAGACATTTATAGTGAAGGTTGTCAAACTCATTTTAGGTTCAGCCTCCAACATTTTAACAGCCTTTGTAGATCAACTGCTATCTGTATACACACGAATAAATGATAAGTTGAAGCATAATATTGTTAAAATTGAAAATGTATATATTTTCATAATTTAATTTTTCTTTTTTGGCCTAAAACATAGAGAAAAATTTGGAGTTATGATTATCTATAGGTTACTATGCTATTATTTAACTCATCTGGCTCGCTTGGCACCTGAACTGAAATGAGTTTGAGACCCCTGGTGTAACGTCTTCTCCATCACATCCCAAAGATTCTCAGTGAGGTTCAGGTCTGGACTCTGTGGAGGCTAATCCACGTGTGAAAATGATATATCATGCTTCCTGAACCACATTTTCAAAATGGGATCCTGATGAATCCAGGTATCGTCATCTTAGAATATGTTTGTTTTCAGCAAAGACAAAAACCCACTGATGTTCATTCTGGTATTCAGTATATTCAGGTTCAGCTGATCCTATTTTATAGTCACATAATGTTGCAGATCTTAGACCTGACTGACTGAATCAACCCCAGATCATAAAACTGCCCCCACAGGCTTTACTGTAGTCACTAGGCATGATGGGTAATCACTTCATCCACTCCTCTTCTGACCCTGATGCACCCATCACTTTAGTACAGGGTCATTCTGGACTCATCAGACCACATGACCCTTTTCCATTACTCCCCAGTCAATTGAGGGTTGAGTAAGAAACGAGAATCTACTTTTTTAAACAACCATTCTCTTTTATGAAGAGAATTCCTAAATGGACCTGTTGGCAGTTTTGGGTCTACAGAAACCAGTTTGGAGCAGTTGTAATGTTAAAATATACATCACTGTACTGATTTCAGAGACTGTCAAGACTTGAACAAAGGCAATGAAATGAAAGCAAGAGCTTGTATTGATTAATTAATTGATTGATTGATTTGGGGCTGTGACTGGTCATTACAGTTGTCAGTCACCTCTTTTTATTACATCCACTAACAAAAATGGTTAGGAATCTAACTTAAAATTTCAAAATTCTCATTGGGAAATATTACTTTGAGTTTTTAGTTTTGGCCCCTCTAATTTGTATACTATAATGCATGGGTAATAAATGCATCAGACTAAATTTAAGGTGCATTCAGTGTTTAATATATCTCTCCATAAAACCTGTGATCTATACAGTTTATGCAAATACAATCTAGATTAGGCTTTTGTGCAAATAAAGTATACAAAATGTTAAGTTTTTGACCAAAATTACATCACTCCTTACATTAAATATCAGCCTCTATAAAATAGATCTAACAGACCCAATTAGCAGGAAGATGGCTGTCCTAACAAGCCCCACTGAACAGAAAACATCACAACAGGAACACCAGTCAACATTTTTCTACGGTGAATTATGTGGTGCATGTACTTGAATGTACTTGTAATCAAACACCAGTTGCTGAACACTGTTTGGATCAGGCAGAACTTTAGTTTTTGTTTAAAGAGAAAAAGCCAAGAGGGAGGAAAGATTTTTTTTCTGTGTGTGTGAATTAGGTACAGTCTGTGCCTCTGAGAAGTGGTAAGACCTGACATGTTCCTTGCATCTTTCTATGAAGAGAAATTACACCAAAAAAGATCCTATCATAAGAAACCACATGGTGTAATCTGACCTGAAGGACAATGTCACAACAAATACCACTAAATCAAGTATCTGCTGCTTTCTCTTCAGTAGATGCATCTCCATAAACACATTTAATGCACAATTTTTTTTTTTTAGAATGGATACAGTGAAATTTGATAGTTTAACGTCCTACATTTGACAAAAACGCTCTTTTGATCAATTATGAAGTGGTTTTTACTGGGTTAAATGAGTTAATGCACATTGAGGAAATGGAAACACAGTTTTCTGAAAAATTCAGAACAGACAATGGAACCTAGACTAATTCCTCCAAACAAGATGCAAGGATCTCCAAAATGAAGCCAATGTGGAGGTACGCTAAAGCTTTACAGTATAGTCGGTTAGTTGGTCAGCTGTGAGTTTTTTCCCTATGTTTGCGGTCAAGAGTTTCACAGCTTCATTTTTAGAAAAAGCTGTGTAGTGCAAAGGACATTCACTAACCCTTAGGTCCGCCTTGTGTGTTTTTGTAGGTTCTTCTCAAATTATTATTTTTTTTTTCATTTAGTGATCATTTTGGCTGTGTTAGCTTTTGGCATGACATTTGGCAAGAACTTCTTTTTAGTTATATTTTTGAAATCCAGTGTCTCTTACCCTTACATGTGTTTTATAATCTGTTGCTGCACCCCCTGATTACATGCACAAAAAACTGCTATAAAATCATCAGAAAATTTTGAATTTAATCTAATTTAATTTAATTAAATTATTTATTTTACATAAATCTCTTAAACAACTTCAGCCCTTAAAAACGCTAAAAAATATTTGTCAAGAAGGAAAAAAACAGTCAAACTTATGTGAGTAATATATGAGACTGCGATAATTTGAAGCATGGAGTTGGAGGATGTATCACTTTGCATAGTAATAACTTCTAATGATTTTTTTTAACGTAAAAACATACATAAATAGATTTTCTAGTTGTGGTCATCGCGTATTAATATGACCTGAGCCGTAAACAGGTTAGTCATGGACACACCTTTATTTTGAAAGGCCCTTCCGGAAACGCTATCTTGTTATTTGTTGGTTGTTGACAGATGGCAGGCGGGAGACGCTCCTCTCGGCTGTCTCTCTCGGTCCGTTGGTCCATCCCGGTTCCCATTGTCTCTCCTTCTGCACTCCTTGAAGACAACCCCCGGGGAGGACAAAATAAAATTCACCTTCAATTTTTTTGTACGCTCACGTCTTATTTTTTTTTTTTTTTTTTTTTTTTTTTTAAACCCAGCGCGTGAGGACATTTACTCAGACTTGATATTTCAACCCTGACCCTCTCCATCCGAAATGTGGACATGCCTTGGTGTGTATTTCACGTTGTAGATAGAGATTTACGGACGGACGGAGGAGGAGGTGAGTGAACGGAAAACACGACTGATAAACGGGTTTGTGTTTGAGGAGGAGATGAACCGGAGGGGGACTTATTAGCCAAAACACACAGCGAAAGCAGCGTCTGGAGTGGCCGTTGGCACATCATAACATCCTCGCGACATTTTTACTCACCGTTCTCAGAGTGGACGAACATCATTTTAGAGACAAAAAATATATATATATATTAGAAACACTGGATTATAGTCGTTCGTGAAGGTAACATTTTTGGTGATTTTTGTGAACGGTGTGAATGAACCCTAAAGGATGTCGCCGCCGCGTGCCCGTTACTTCCCCTGAGAGGAGAGCAGAGGAGAAACAGGCAGGGACCACTTTCACTTGTTTTCTCCACCCTGGAACAAAAATTAGGTTGTTTCATTCAGCTAAATCCAACTTAATCGGATTATTAAACAAGAGAGCGTTTTAATCTGGGAGTGAATATCCTGTAGTCTTGTCCATCTAATCTCCACATCTCTCTCTCTCTCTCTCTCTGCTTTTCAAGTTCAGGGTTTGTATCAGTGGCGTGTTAACGTGTGATAAGGATGCAACTAATGGACGTGGTCTGGACTTTCTAGTTCAGCAGGTGAAACCAGGACAAGTGCAACCTTTGTGGACAGAACTGAAGAAGCTTTACTGCCTCAAGAGACCCACCAGATCAGAAACACTTCCCTTTGAATATCTCTTTTGTGTGTGTTGCTTTTGTGTCAAAATGCACCTGATTTATTTTTGATCCTGCTTTGAAAGGTTCTGTCTGCAGCCACATCGACAGCAATTTGTGACCCCCTCAAGGTCTTACTTCCTCTCTTTGATCCCTGACCCCTTGGCGGCTGCTGGAAATCCAGGTGACCACATTGCAGGCTGTGTACCTGTCAGCAGCTCCTCTGTTTGAATGAATTAGGGCTTTTTTTTTTTTTTGTTTTTTTTTATTCCTCCGAGCTCCAGAGGGAACAGGGGCAGCGCTCTGTTCTTCCGAGGCCGTGCAGCAAGTCCCCTCTGCTTGGGCTGCCAGCCAGCCAGACAGCCCTCTGGGGGCTTTTGGATCTGAAGGTCCAGCTGGAGATTTGGGAGTTACTGTGAGTTTCGTCTGTGAGTGGACCACTGGAGAGAGGGAGGAGGACGCCATGGGGTGCTGTAGCGGCAGGTGTACACTGGCCTTCATCTGTGGCATGCAGCTGGTAAGTGTTAACGTCACAGTGTGAGAGAGTAATCAATCAGAAGAAAAATGAATCCACGAACATACAAAGCAAGTTTTTACAGGCAGTCAGACTGGAAACATGGGTAATTTGGCGACTTGTGATTCTGTACTGCTTGACGTGGAACAAAGGGTTGGATGGATAAATGGGTGGAGGGGGGAAAAGATGGATGACGGAAAGGTCACATTTCAGAAGTTAATAGATGTGTAAAAGGTCATGATACAAGGTAGGAAGTGCTTTAAGAGACAGATTGATGAATCGGTGGATTGAGTGAGTGACTGTTGGTGGCGAATCTGAGACTGTACTGTGAGTCCTTACAGACGATTGATGGAGGGAAGGAGGCTGAAGTGATAAATGGAGGCAGCGCAGGACAACCGAGGTATGGGTGGCAGACGGATAGATGTATGGCACAGGTACATGTGATTTATGAAGAACAACGTATAGATGTACGTAGGAGGGGCAACAGATCGGGTATAAACTCGTGGCGCCACTCCCTCCCCGTCTCTTTGTATCTCTCTTTCTCCCATCACCATCTGTGTCAATGCGAACTGGTGCCAGGCAAGACAACAGGGAGGGAGGCATGGGTCTGTAGGTGTGTTTGTGCGCATCCGTGTGAGGATGTGAGAGCTGGAGTACAAATGATTCATCAGATTGCCATTGTATGCTAATATATTCAAATAAAAATCGCACTTAGAGCTTAAAACAAAGCAGCCATTGGCAAATTGTCTACTTAGTGTTGTGTGGATCGTATTTAAACCAGAAAATGACCCATTGTCTGGTGAAAACATTATTGAATTTTTAAGAAGTTTTTTTTTTTCTGTGCATAATAATCAATCCTCCTAATTAAAACTTGAATGTTACATAACACAGAGCTTAATGTTTTGGACACAAGGTTTTCATTTATTTCCTGTCTGTCTGATATAACGCAGGGCTCTAAAGTCTAGGATGGCTGTGGAGGAGAAGACAGAAGCGCTCATTAAAGTTGAGGTCCAAGCTTTGACGTTATGGTGGTGTACAGAAAACAGCACCGCTATAATATGTTTAGGCTATTTGATGCATGCGTAATATAGAGATAATAATGAGTGTAGCTTTCATAAAATGTAATACATACAGTATGATTTATAGGACATTTTGGTCGAGATGCATGACTGTCACTTTCTCTAGATGTTAACGTTTCTAGGCTCGTGTGAAACCAGAGGAGCTTTTTTACAGCGCACAGTGTCAACAAGACTAACAGCTACAGTAGGTGCAATAACTTAAGTTGGGATTCTCTGTAGGCCAAGAAGCTGAGAAATCACTCCCTGAAGGAAAGGCAGAAAAGGGAGGTTTAAGCAAAGCGATACCTCGGCTCACAAAATATACCCTGCATTTGTTTAATGCTTCATCCAACTAACATACTTAACAAACAAGGACGATCAGCGACCCTGGGGGCCCCAAGAATAAACCAACCGCAAGTTAAAACCATCGTACCACCATGTACAATAGGCTGCGATGCTAGATGAGGATTAAATAATTTTTCCCAGAAGAAATTTTGCAAGTATTTTGATGAAAACTGTCATAGAATAGTGTTAGCCGAGATAATACTTTTCTGAAAGACACTGTATTATTGGAGGATTTCATTAATATTAAGTTATCAACAAGCATGATTGTCTGCAAAGACGTCACTCTGAGAGGAGTCCGATGTCGGATCTATATTTTATTGTCCTGGTCATGGTGGGAAAACAGTGGAAATGAAATAACCTAGCCTGATTACAGCAAATAATATTAAGCAGTTAATAATTAATTATTTTATCATTCATGTGGCAACACTGACTAATTGCAAACGTGAACTCAGTGAATAATTTGTCTATTAGAACTACATAGTAGAGATACTATTTAATAGTCACTGTGAAATAATTGAACACTGGGGTTAGGTTATTACATCCACTATTTTATCCACTGATGTCACGATTATGAAATAAAGGTTTTGTCATGGCTTAGATGGGGCTGTTAGTTAACATGCAGCCTTCATGCTTAAAATAAATGACAGTTTCATACTCATTCAGCTGTCTGAGAACAGAAAAATGAATAGAACAGAACAGCTTTATAGTGAATTCAGCTGGATTCAAACATGTGATGTGAGCATACAGCAGTAGGAGGTGTATCTGCTGACACTAGAAAGTGTCTGTGCAGTCTGTGTGACAGTGAAAGAACTAAACCAGACTAAACTTTGCTACTTGTGACGTTTGCGGGTTCATTTTTCTTCTTTGCACGAACTCTGTGGTGTTGAAAATGCTGTCTCTTGCTAAAAAATGAGTTGGAGACCCATCAAAAATTGCTGTGCCCTACTTTTGCCTTAATCTAGAATGTTAATGAGCGTGAACTAAATTGGCTGTGGTCGGTCGGTGAGTCTAGTCCTAGATCACGTATGCAACATGTTCTTGTGTGCGCGCTGAATGACAGATGCGTAGAACCACTGGGAGTTATCACGGTGTGCCTGATGGGCCCTGCCACCAGGTACCAGTTGTTGTTGTTATTAATCTCCCCCTTGTTGTGGTAGGGAAATAAAGAAACCTTAATTATTCATATATGAAAATTACACAAACTGAACTGTTTTAAAGTCTTTCAGGCTGTTATCACTTATACTTTTGAATGAGCACAAATTCAATCATACCTATGACATAAACTGTAATAAAACCTATATCAGCCAATATGGATATAGAGCTGATATATCTGTGCATCCCAAGAAAATGTTTTAATTAAAATGAGGATGGTAGTCATGTAAGCTAATCCATTTTTATTTAGTAAAACAACTATTTGCATATTCAAAAATTTGCAATCCATCCCGACCGCACAGGTGGAAGAGGGTACATTTGACAGGGGTCCCCCAGTCCCCCCAAAACAGTTGAAGTAATACAGAAACAAGAAAAGATTTAAGCAAAAAGGGAGAATCTCATCGACAAAGTCATAGAACAAAGCGCCTGTGAGATATGACAGAAGGCACACCTGTGGGATCAGCGGGCGCCCCAGGCAGTAGGATGAAGGTTAAACACCACACATTCTTCATATGTATCAATGTAAGGAGGTCTGAGGGTGGAATTTTCCTTTAAGAGTGTGTACAAACTGAAGACGTATTGTGATAGCATAGAACGGGGCATTGTTCATACATGTGCACGTATGCATAAACATGAGGGGGAAATGCTTGTCTCATAGGATTGTCAGGCCATGCTGTCATGTACAATAACAACGTGTAACTAGAGTCCTATTGTCACGATAATGATGAACTGTGCGTGTATTTGGGTTTAGGATTTACAGTATATTAGAAAAATCTTATTTACTGTGGGACATTAATGTGCGTGACTCTTGTTATTAAGCATGCGCTTGTAAAAGGTCTATTGTGCTGTGAAATATAGACATGCATGTTTTTATTCAGCAGCGGAACGATGGCTGGCACATGAATTGTACAGTACATGAAACGCACCATTGTGCTGTAAATGAGGATGCTGTGGATTTCTGTAGGTGAAATGGGAGACTTTGTGTGGAAGTGCGTGCTCTTGAATGAGATGCTGTCACAGTGATAGTCATTGTGTCTAATGCGGTGGAACTAATGCTATGCCATAGTCAACAACATGTTTTGCTCTGTTAACTGTTGTAATAGCGAAGCCAGCTGATACCACCACAAGCAGCGCTGGAAGTCTAATGCTACTGTAACTTACAGTTTGGCCACGCACAGTTAGCTCTGTTACAGCCGTGGCACCGTAGACAAAAATCTCCTGATGTAAAAATCCATGTTTAGTGCTAATCTTTTTAGAGGTTGTAGCATGGCTGCAGTTACCCACTGTTAAACATACACTGGAAACCACACTGCAAACAAGCTTCTTTGTTAAAGTAAACTAATTGACCACAAATTAAAAGTCAGCCCTTTTCCACTCTTCAGTACCCCCTCCTGAGATAATTGCTTTTGGTATTTTGCTTCCGCTTAATACTTGACCTCACAGACAATGAAAACAATGCTGGCCAGCGCGCCCTATGTTGTGGAACTGATGTCTTGCTTAATCATTAACAGCATTTTTTTTTTGTCCCCTTCATTAGTAAGGTAATTGTTAAGATAGCTGATCTCACCATAGCTGAGCAGACCTCAATGATCCATGATACAGATATGTCTTCCTCACTGGTATCACACTGTGTGATAACGCTGATCAGTCACAGCGGGTGAACGTTTGTCAGCTCATGATAAATCAGAGGCATTCCTGTTCGTCAGGCGTTATAGCTGGGGAATATAGCAAATTTTTTCAAGTTTTTGCTGTCTGGGAATCGGGAGAAATGCCTAAGTTGCAAAATTCAGATTTACATAGACTTTTCCTCTTGCGAGTATATTTCTCCAGTCATTGCTTACTAGTGGTGCTTTATTTTATTTATTTTTTTGTTGAAAATCATGCACAGTGCACACATTTTCTGTTGCCGTTGCTTGTTGATAATGCAGTTTTAGTCAAACGGTAAGGACCTCGCCTCCAAAAACTGGCTTCCATAGACTTACACTGAATCAATACTACGTCAATACTTTTTTTTATCTAGGAGTCATTCCAGTCTCATTCATATGTTTGGAACCTCTATTAAGTGATCTGGTGGTTCGTCATTCATTTTTCCTCCGTTAATTAGATCTCAGGTGTTGTAAATAACACCACATAAGCTTAGAAATCAACTGTAGTCTGTACATATCAAGAATAGAATACCCTGTTCTGAGGACTGTTATCCCTACATGACCGCGGTATGGCCAGATACCTGTCTCTCTCAGATGCCGATACACTGTCTGGGCATTGATTTTGGGATTACGATGCCCAGGCATCTATCTGGCAGGTTTCAAACGGTCACATAAATGCAACAGGCAGATATGGCGGTCCTGGATGACTGCTGTCACATGTGGTTAGCCACTCATAGGACCACCGGGGGGACAGACCATTTGCCTGACACATAATCCAAAGGCAAGATATGGTGGACTGGTTAACGCCTACAGCCTGTGCTCCTTGTCTCCGTCACATTTTGGCCATCAGCATCCTGATCATTGAGTCATGTAAGTCTTGTGGTACTCATGGCATCTTCAGTTGATTTCACAAACACATGAATTTGGCAGTATTTTTATTACCCAGGCTGTGACTGTACAGAGAAAAAACATGATCCGCTGCTCAGTCCCTCGCCATTTAGCGATGAGCAGTCAACTGACCATATCCTTTCTCCTGTCATGAGCATGTTTTTCCACTTGCCTACTCATCGGTAGTGGTGAAAAACCAACAGAACAGAAATAAAACAAATCAGTGTCCTTTGTTTTTCTGTATACTTCACTTAACAATGGGGGGGACTTCAAAAATATGTTTTTTTTTTGCTGTTATTCAGTATATTATTGACCTTTATACACTTAGAGCACTTATTTTGTTGATATTTATTTAAGCTGACCAGTTAACAGTTTTGTATAGGCAGGTTTCCATTTAAATTAATTTTCATCTATTACTCCTCTTCAGATATTAATTCAGTTCGTCATCATCAACATCATCATCATGGTTCAAAACTTTACTATCTACATGTAGTATTTCAGAAAATAACATGTTACCGGAGCTACTGTTTGAGCATCTGATACATATAAGATCTATTTTGACAAAACCCTGAATCTGGCTGTAGCTTTTTTCCATGACCTGACCCTCTGGTTTGGACCATATTGTGTTAATTCAGTGAGTGTTGCTGCCTTCTTATTGGTCCAAATATTCAGACACACAAAGCAATTTGCTAAATCTGTTTCCCTTGTACTTGCATTGACCTTTTATTGAAACATGAATATTTCCCCCTCTCCCGAGTACCAAAACTTGTTGGAAACATTCTGAGGCTTTTTAGAATTATTGGCATTTCAACTTGCATTTCATTATGCACAAGGTTAAAATATGAATTAAAACAACTTGATGAAAATTCACCTACTGTCAGTCTGTTTTCCTAATCATCTGCTGAAGGAGTACTATTTGATTTTTTTTGTTTTATTTTCATCACCTTTATTTAATCTTGGAATATATTGAGGTGAAGGTCTCATTGGAAATATAACCAAGAAAACACAGGAAATTAGCGATGGTAAGAAGACGGTTGATTCTAAAACATACAACTATAAAACCATAACACTCAGAACACAGGTGAGCAGTTGTGATAAAAACAACACAAACCAAAAAAGCAATTAAAAACCAATAAAATATAAATCATTTAAATTAGCTGAACAAACAAATAATGCGATTTTAAGCTTTTTCTGCTGCTGTTCCATGTTACAGATGCACAATGACTAAAACTATTTTTCAAGATCAGTAAAAACAGGTAGTACTTGCAGGATAATGTAATCATTTGAGCATGTTCTATTGGTGCCCATATTGAAAGATAGTGATGCAGAGATGTATATAGGTAAGAGACCAATAAGTGCTTTATAAATAAATAAAATGCACTGTTTATCATACCTTAAAGAGAGAAAGGTCCATGCAAGTATTGTGTATAATTGACAATAGTCAGTACTGTAGTTATCACCAGTAATAAACATTACTGTGTTACAAGTGCTGCAGCTGAAGTATACATGTACACAACAGAGTATCAATAGTGGCTTTTCCATTGGACATATGTGCAAAACTTTACCGATATTTACTAAATGTGAAAAAAAACAGAAGTGCGTAATGGTGGTTTTTCCGTTAAATAAAAAATGTGATCATTTGTTTATTATCGTGAGTTGTCACAAGAAATACACATAGAGTGGAACATAAATATCACGTTGATTTACACATATATTCATTGTTATTATTTATTATCCCTATATAGTGTACTAATTTAAAAAAGGATTCAGTTTCCTGGTGTGTCCACATATACCGCGCCATGTTTGTTGTAAAACTCTTCCATCAACATCTGTTGGGTTTTTTTTGCTCATGTGACTCTATTTGCAGAAAAAGGTCTTTCCATTGCAGTTTTGCGCAATATACTAATTTCGCTAGGCCTGAAAAACCACCTCTTGCCAGCACAAAAACTTTTAATCGAAAACGAGAATTTTGGCGAAATTGACCTTTTTTCATTAGGAAAATTTTTATGCGCAAGTTATATTCATGCAATTTGAGGGTCAATGGAAAAATCACTACTGTGATTTTAGAGCCAATTGTGACCTAATATGAAACTTTTATAAGCGCTTCCATGTGGGATGTCGAAATTTGAAGCCATCATTGAAATCGTGTCTCAGCAGCTAAACTAGAAATTAACACCACCTGAATATTTAAAGATACTGGCTTTTAATAACTCACTCATTGACCTAGACTCAGGTTCTCACGAGGTAACAGAGATATTACAATACAAGTGATGACGCTGTGGAAAAACTGTGTAAGGTGGTGATAAATGCGCATGGAAAAAAATAATAATAATTAAGTGGATGATGACAAAACAAATGGCGTGTTTACCGACACTTATGCGCACACATGCACATGCAAACACACAGATGCACATATGTCCTTGGTGACTCACTGTGTGGCAATGGCTGCGGTCCTTGTTGCTATATCAGTCCAACCACCCACCGGCTGCTGTCACTAAGATGATGACTAAATCACCCAATGGCGTGATTGGTAACAGGACGGCAACCGGTGTCCTCATGTCATTGGCTGTTTCAGTGGAGCTTGTGCAAATGGTTGGTGGGTGTTTGTGCTGACGGAGTTGAAATTGCGCGTTTGGTGTGTACGTTAATTGAATGGAGTGAACGCAGCAGAATTATAGCCTTGTAATTCAGCTTTGTGTGCAGTTACAATGAGATAATATGATAATCAGTGACACAAAGTTAATACACCATAGAGATTGAGATTAACTGTCAGACAGTTGGAACACATTTTCAGATACATCTTCTGTTGTGAATTACATTATAACATATAATTCTAATTACGCAGCAAGGCTGACTTACAAGATTTAAGACTGTATACAAGGTATGATGGAGCGGCCATAGGCTATCTGAGACACAGTGTTTGTCTGTCTGTGGCAGTCCATTACTGTGACATTTCCACCACTGAGGGACAAAATGAATAATTTACCACCTTGAAGCTGTGACGTGAATACAGAAATTGTATCTCTGCATGTGTGCCATGTGTGTTACCTGATTGCAAAACACTAACTGTCTAGCCAGTCAAGCTCTGAAGTCAGCACTGATCCAAGTGGCATTTGTAAAATAAACACAGACCTGTTTGTGATGTGTTAGATTTTTACAAAAACACTGTTATTTGGACTGTAAATATGAGCTTTCTCGGCTTTCAAAAAGGAAGCATTTACTAATGGTGTCAGTTCAGTAATTGCTCTTAAATTAGGCTGCATATTGAAATAAATTCTCTGCAAACAGTCTACAATCCAGTGTGATTCCAGTTCAACTCCCATTTCATATTATCAGCGCCTTTCAGCCACAGTTATTTTATAATAGGTTGGATATGCATCCCATCTCATGCTGTTGATTTTTCAGTCATGGCATTTTGCAGCAAATCCACTTTGAGTTGAAAACGAACGGAGCTCCTGCATTTTGGCAGCAAACATAATCTTCAGACCTCCTTCCTCATTGCCACAACTCGGGGAGATAAAAAAGGCTTTGCTATCCTTTATGTACAATTCTGCTTTCAACAGGGGCCACACACACCGTCTCAGCTCTGAGTCTATAGATTTTCTGTCGTTCTTTCTTTTACGTGGACTCTAATTTGTCAGTCTTTCCTCCCCTAGGTCTTTGTCTTTTTATGTATACCCACTCTTAAGTCTTTCTGACCTTTTTTATTTTATCATTTCTTTATCTTTTTCCACCTCCTCGCGCCTTCAGTCTCTGCTTCATCGAATGCGGGCATCACACCTTGGCCACTGGCTAGACAGGCAGCTCAATCCAATATTAAATATTGCGAATAAAACAAGCTTTCGCCTAGTCGTCCTGTTGAGTTAGTTCCATTTTGTTGGGTCCTGACCTCAGTCCTCGAACCTTTCAGATCCAACCCGCCATCACATTGTCAGGTTATTGAAGGTGTATAAGGGGACTTGTGCTAAAGCCTTGAGGCTTTTAATCATTGACAAAAGTGTCTTGAGTAGTTTTGTGTTTTAAAGACTTGGGAAAAGTGGTTTCGATGTAGAGGGCAACAGTGTCCTGTCTCCTTTGAGCTACAGTTGATGGATTTTATACATTTGCA
>JAPQRQ010000017.1:12138659-12156336 GCA_037367365.1 Apogon talboti
GTCATGGCAGGTTCGTGTGTGTCTTACTATTTCAGTAAAATTGTCATTTGTAGAAGCTTACATGCATATCAGGAATTTTAATGCAATGAAAGAACTGTTAAGCATTAAACGTTTTCTATCCAAGCAACTCTACAGGGCTTTTATTTTGAAATAAGAGAGGAAGTGTGGTATTTGTCGATAAGCAGATTGTAAATTTAAGCAGATCATAATAAGGTTTTGGACTAAATATAACCATTTCTATGTATTAAACAGAGGTTATTAGAAGTAAAGGCATTGCACCTCCTGTAGCTGAGGTAAATAAATCTTGCCAGTATTTGAGAAAATACAGTACTGTAGGTTTAGTAGAGTGTGATAAATAGATGTGATGAAAAGTATTGGACAGGCCTGCTGTGTAACTTCTGACAAAAGGGTAAGGTAACATGTTTAACCATCTAAAACTACTTGACTGAAGACTAACAGTGATGTGTTGTCTCCTCATCAAAAACAGAAGTTTACAGCCCTTTACACATTAACATGAATACTTTTCTAAGCAAATATTTCCTTATTTATTTATTTTTTTGTTTTGGATCAGAATCTCTGTCCACATGACCCTCATTTTACATAATATCTCTGCTTTTGCAACCAAAAATGGTGTTTATGTTTGGAGAAGATTCAAGGACACCATATTTAGCTGAAGCTTGTTGAAAATAGTGAATTTCAAGTTGGCTGCATCTTGTAGAAAGAGACTCTCAAATTAGGAACCTTGGGTGGGAAGGCATTATATTTGCATCAGAAGTCATAAAAACATGAGACTACCATGAAAAGCCTCAAGCAAAAGCCCGCAAGTAATTCTGGGATTTTCTATCATCATAACCTTAACACAACTACTCTTTTGCCAGTATCAGAGAAAATTGTCTGAAATTGTGTTTGTGTTTGCGATGGCTTTAAAAAGTCTTACATTTAACTCGTAGAAACCTGCAGAAACCTTCAACCTGTTTTCTGTAAAACTCGATAACTAATAACCTGTGCTGTTATTTGGAGGGCTTGATAATTGATCCAGTTCAGTGACAATGATTAGTGATGAACTATACTGTCCTCCTCGGGGATTTGCCTATTATTACAGAGCTAAGCGTAAAGGGTGTAGTCCCTAGTGCACTTTTGTTTTTTAAGGATTTATTGTTCTTGCTTTTCCGTTCCATATTTTTGGAAAAGCCATCTATCCATTATTATACAATCAGGATGAACCAATAGTAAAAGTTTGTGCTGATATTGGAACTTAAATGGTGATTTGGCCCGTAGCCAGTACTTTTATCAATGTTATTTTCCCTTTCTTTCTTTCTTTCTTTCTTTCTAAATATAAATGTAGGTAAACTGAACCATTTTAAAGTCTTTCCGCTCTTCATCACATTGACTTCTAAGAACACAGATTCAGGCGTACGTACTTATGAATGAACCTTGAATCTAACACAATAGACTATGACTGACATCATAATTATATACTGTACCATTACTGATATTTGCTACTATCATTAAATATTGGGTGATACTGATGTCTGTCTAGTATACCAATGTATCCCTAAATCTAGGTCATTGTCTAAGAAGTGAAATTAAATTTGTTTTTCTTGAAAAATGTACATTTTTCTTGTAAAAAGATGGCAACATTTCCCTGTTGTGTGTCCAACTTTTCCACAGACTCAACTATAATAGTCTGAATATATATGAAAATGAAGAAAATTAGTGGAACTTTTAACATGCCTACAATCACATCACCTTTGTTAGAAACGAGTCCAAAATTACACAACCACAGCACCCAGCCCTGCAGAAACCTACAGAACACCCTGCTTCTCCTCCCAGCTTTAAATGTTGAACAAATCATTTTTATATATCTGTTTTATTTTTCTAAAAGCTAAATTAACCTTAATTAAACTCCTCTTTGAATGGCGAGTTTAAGCACCAGTTTCTCACCAAAGACTCATCAGCCAGGATTACATCAAATCAGCCTTGACAATATTAATAAAAAATGGCTCAAAAGCTTTTAAAATTTGATACCTTACAACCTTCGTATTGCTTGGCATTTCTTAACAACCAGCCATTAACTCCGGCGATGGTGTCTATGTTAGGGCTTCTTTCTTTCATGTTTTCTAAGAGTATGTGAGATGAACTATTATAATATGTTGAAAGGTTGCTCCCTCTGGCAGTATTCGTAGTTTTATCTAGTTTTCAACTGAGTGCTCAGCTTAAAAGAGAGAGAAAAAGAAAGAAAGCCTGCCCTTACAATTATTTTCCAGTCAATAACACCATTTGCTATATAAATCGATACTATATCACAACCCATTATAATCAGTTTGGAGTAGTTGTTGTACTGCCCACATCTGCCAGATATCATCTCAACAGGTAGAAAATTTACTCAAAAAAAAACTCTTGAAAATCACCCAACGCGAACAAACTTTGACACAGAAAAAAAAGTCTGTTCTCTGAGTCCGACATAATCACTCACTAAGTCTGATGAAAGCAAGCCAATATCATTTGGCAATCTGGAGGCCTTTTGCAGCGCGAGGGCTATGATTGATTGAAATAAAGGGAGACGATGCGTAATGCCGACACTGTCAGCTGTCCAATCCCCAGAAAGGATTTTATGATTGATGGCAGGCAGTAGCATTTAGAACTCTCACACCTCTGCAGTGCACTCTCAGCACTCATGGTGATTACATCTGAGTGTATGTGTGTGTGTGTGTGTGTGTGTGTATGTGTGAGCGACAAACAAGAGTAAGAGAGTGCAGTCTATGTGCGAGTCTGCATGTGTGAGGTTGATTACGGTGGCAAGTGTCTCCCAGCATGCATATTTATAGGCAAAGGTAACAGTGTGTGTGTGTGTGTGTGTGTGTGTGTTTGTGTTGCTGTGGAAACCTAGTGGTCGCTGTGATAACGTGGGACCAGAGGAGGAGAGGGTAGCGGCGAAGGACAAGTGTAGCAGAAAGGGATAGATGGAGGGAGGAGTTAGTCAGGGATTGAGGGAGGAAAAGACAAATAAATGTGCAGCAGGCAAGGTTCAAGGAAGAAATGGAAAGAGGTGAGGATGGATGGATTGTTAAATAAAGCTGCAGCAGATGGGGACAGAGAGGCAAGGTGGGATGAAGGGGAGGAAAGAAGGGAGGGACAGGCAGGAGGTGCACATATATCTTTTGTGTGGATATAGAGGGAAGGATGGATGTTTGACCAGAGATGCGGAGTGCCGGGTCACAGGAGGGATGGAGAGCGTGCATGAGAACAGGAGGAGAAGTGAAGGGCAGCGCAAGGTGTGGTAAAGGGGAATAAAAAGGTTAGGTAAAGAACGGGAGGGGACGAGGTGAGCGCCCGTGGAAGATGACAATACCACTGATCTCACGTGTCACATGGCTCCTTTCACTCAAAAGTTTTTCACCTTGTTCCTTCCCCAAAGTGTTTGAGCTTGACTGAGCAGAATGATATCAGGGTGAGGTTGACACTTGTAGGTTGTTTTCATGTGAGAAAGTTTCCATGTACCCATGAGGTCATCTGGGCTTTTTTTTGTGCAAAAACCTCACCACAACACCAGAACATATGGCATGATTCAAAGCAGAGCCGCTTAGTACAAACTTTCACGAGGCAAACGCGTACACAGAGTAGTAACTGAAATGGGAAACAGCTTGTCACTAATCAAGAGATGCTCTCAATATTTAACTCAAGATATTACAGCGAATGTAATTCAGAGTCTGGGTCTTTCCCATCTGGATTATTGTACAGTTTTTTGGTCTATTACATGAGCAACATTAGAAAACTACAGGTAGTTCAGAATAAAGCACCATGTGTCACTCTGTCATGTGGCTTCAGAACCAACATTAAAATCTAGGGCCAACTTTCTTGGTTTTCCATAAAATTGATGATTGTATTCAATGTTAGTTTTTCTAAAAAAAAAATTATAATGATCAAAATACCATCTGTGTTTTATGAAAAGCTACCTTTCAGTCTGGAAAAACAGAATCACTTAATTATTAATTTATTACTATTTTGCAAAAAAAAACAAAAAACGTATTTGGAGTCAACAGATATTGATGTACAGAGCAACATATGAATGGAATTCACTACCACAGAAATATTATACAGCAACACAATATGAAGGATTATAAGAGACATCTAAGGAAATACTATTTAATAAGAAATTTTATTAACTTATCATTGTTGTGTGTCTCTGGACCTGGTGATGAGGCCAAACGAGTGGATTCAAAAGCAGTCTGAAGCTGTCGGGAAACTGAAAGTGATGGTTTTTATATGGTATCATCTATTATGTGAATACATATAGAACTGTATCTCTCAGCTCAACATATGATTGTATTTCCATGATCCTTGTAATGTACCAAATGGAAATATAAATGTAAAAGGACCCCAGGAAGAATAGCTGCTACAGTGATGCAAAAGCTAATAGGGACGTAAGTAAACAAACAAACTACTGTAACTTAACTCTTTGTATTTCGATCTAATTTGACATAAATGGTCACTTGTAATGCTAGCAAAGTGGTAGGATCCCCGTCTCATTTTGTAACCACTGTTTTTTCTAGAATTGAACTCATTTATGACATTTGACTTAAGAAGACTTACTATTGCTGTAAGGACCAAGGTTAAAACCGGTTTTATTGTGCACCAGACTGATTTTTTCTGAAAAATTACTGTTTTGGTTTGTGTATGTGTTTTTCTTCCCCTCATCATTATTCCCAAGCCAAGGCTGTCACAGTCATGGAATTTTAGTTGCCAATTAAACTGGCAATTGGGATTAATGATTTTATTGTCCGTTTACTGCTTTTTTTTATCAATATTTTATGCTCAAGTGTAATAATAGTTAATAGCATAATAAGCACCTACGAATAATAAGACACACAGATGAAGATTATGATTATGAAGAAGTCATTTATTCACATTGAATACTGGAACAATTCAATAGAACTTGCATCACTGTTCATCTTTAAGGCTTTGTAAACAAAACTTAAAAGGATGGATATTACATAAACTCCATTATGAAAACTGATAGGAATAATTGATAGTGCTCATTGAAATGTAGTTATGGAGATCTTAAACAGCATGAGATAAACAGATGACGTCATTAAAAGAGAAAACAACAGAAAAAAATCAAGGCTAATTGACATAAATGTGACATGCTCAAGGTGAAGGGAAACTATTGTAATAATCACAAAACAATCATAACTATAAAAGCACTCAGAGAGCGCCGACCTCCACCAAGGCAGCTCTCTGTAATAACAGCAATATATAAGTCTGTTGCCCTATTGTTTGTCTGTTGCTAGGTAAGCCACTTCAAGGGTTTTGGGCCATATCGCAAAAAATATATATTCATCCCAGATCCAGACGATGGTCTGAATCACCCCCAAAATCTAATCCCTTGTTCCCATTTCGGACATTTCCTGAAAATTTCATTAAAATCCGTCCATAACTTTTTGAGTTATGTTTTGCACAAACAGACAGACAGACAAACCCTGGTGATTACATAAACCTCCATGGCGGAGGTAATGAGCACAAATAATTACAGGTATAGGAGAGAGACTACAGCATAGTAGTCTACATGTATACCGTACTTTGTCTTAGAAGGACACTCAACACACACAGAATACTTCCATGTTTCTTGTAGTCTACATCTGTAAGGCATCAACAGCTTTGCTGTAGTCCTCTACAAATTAAAGAGAAATTAAAGAAGGATCTGTGAGAAGGTGTAGGCACTTAGATACTTGATCTAATTCCTTAGAGTGTCAACAGATTGATTCTGTTGTAAATAAAGAGTAAATCTCTACAGCACCAACAGTATAATGTATCCTAGACAAGAAAATAACAGAAGAAGAAAAGTAATCATGTATCTAAGGGCAGACAGAACCAACTGCTAACACGACAAAACAATAATCACATTTCAATTGAAGATTTGCTGTCTAAAAAAAGTCGTATTTGCTTGGTTGCAGCGCATCTAGTTTCTCTGTTCCTGTTCTTTCAAAGTGTTGATTGTGACGCTAGTGACAGAGGTGATTTATTCTTCATAGGTAGTGGTGTGAGATGAGCGTGGGTATGAAAGCATTATCAAGTGTGTGTGCTGGCTTGTGTTTGTGTGTGTCTGTCATTGACTGTGGTGTCAGATGTAGGGTTGTGACAGGGCAAACAGCAGGCTAATGGAGACTGGTGTGTGCATGCATGTGGTTACCGACGGAGTCAAGAGGACACAGCAGGCTAGGCACGATGCCACTTATCTAATATGTGTATGTGTGAGTGTATGTCAGGTCATATGCTCCCTGGGTCCTAGTGCCGCTATGTACAGGTGTGGAATCTGCATGTCCGCTTGCATGCTGCAGCTACTGTTATGATTGACTATATACACAAGAGTATGCTAACTTATGAGGGCACTGAGGTCATATCCTTTGTATTTCAGGGAATATTGTGAGTTTAAGAAGGCTGTTGCAATGTGGGACTTCTAATCTGAAGACCACAGGTAGAAGAAGTCTGTCAGATTAGTGACTGATTCACGACTTCACATTGTCAGAGAATTAGACTTATCAGTCAGTGAAGTCATAGAGTGAATGCCTGTCTATAATGCGTATGCTTATAGGTTTAATATGCAGGTTTGCTGGATGTACTCTGCCAGGATAAGGGTAAATACAGCATTTCCATCTTATAGTAACTCTCTCTGCTATCAATGTGTTACCATTTCTGTGAGAGAACAACTGCCGAGCTGCAACTACAAGTGGGAAATGGAAAGTTTTGAACAAGACGCGTCTTTTTATGTGGGTGTTTTCTTTGGTAGAGAGAGTTTGGCCATTCACACATGTTCCGCCAAAACAACGTCTCTCCCAACACTATTTTGCAAATGCGCCGCCGCTGTGTCCTGCGCTCAGTGCTTCCTAAGACGAGTGTGATTCGTTTTCAGAACTTGCCAAACAACACACAAAAAGTTTTATCCCATTCCAGATAGCGATAGTGGAGGGCGCTAGGTCTTATCTCAGGGCTGACACTGCACTGACAATCTGTGAAGATAGGTCTGTAGGTTATGTGAGACTAAGATTGTCATGAAAAAAACAATATATAGGCTCATAAAATATTACAACAGATACTATGCACTCACACAGTAGTAATTTCCCTCAGTCATTAGTAGAGAAATTACATGAATGGGGCAACGATACAAACAAAATCAAAAAGCTACCATAAAAACAGAAAACTATATGATATAAATACCATATAAACCATACTGCGTAGTAAAATAAAATATAAAATTTAATGTATAGTAATCTGAAATACAAATGTAATGGTGTATTTACTTGGACAGACATTTGCCTCTTCCTGTATTTTCTTATTTTTCTTCTGTTTTGCTGTGTAGATGGATTTCTGGCTGTGTGTGTGTAGCCCTGAGCTAATGACAGCGTCACACAGGATATATGGGTAGTTCTGTTATTAATGCTTCTTCAGTTTGTTTTGCTCTGGATCGGTTGTAGGTTTGTGTTACGTGGTTCAGTTCCGTCCTGGGGTCTCACAGGTATACAAACCCACAGCAGAGTTACTGAGACACCTATATACAGGATAGAGTGTATTCTTCAGTTGCATTCACTAAGAACCTTGCAGGGTTGTGTAGAGGGGTGGGCATGTGTGATTTGCAATATAACTGCTGTGAAACAAAAAAAAATTATATCTCTGATTCATGGATGCTCTCTCGTTGCATTAACTCAAACACTCACCCAACAAATGTCACATAGTTGACCTTTAACCATTGAGATTGCCTAATAGACTTTTACTCTAACTGCACCTTTTTGGGTAAGAAATGTGAATCAGTAATGTTTTTATTAATCCAAAGAGTCTGGACAAGATCAAGTATTATTAACATAAACTTAATAGATCGTTCTGTTTAGTAAACCATGAAAAAAACTCCATCTTAAATAAAAACAGAGACATACACTGCATTTTAAAAAACGTGAAATCAAACTTATTAAAAATAGTAGTGTTTTCGTTTGTTTAAGTTGCTCTAAGATTTGGGAACCATGCTGATACGACAGTAAACACTGGTCTCGGATAAATATGGGATTCATAACTTGTAGCTCATTGTGGAAAAAACTACTTTTCAATTGACAAAAGCAAGAGACTTCAGTATAACTTGCGGATATCCTTAGTAATTTCTGGGTATGTACTGCAGCTGTCATCAGGCAGTAGTGTCATGTTAAACTAAGTCTAAATGCGTTTTAGAGCTTATATTAGAGGTAGTGCAAAAGTTTACTGAGAACATGGCTGTGGGCTTGTATGAGTGTTTGTACATGGGCTAGAAGTTTAACATTTACAGAAGTGGAAAAGCTAACCAAGCAACCAGTCGAATGATAAAGGTGCATTCAGTATGATGAAGTCATTTAGTGTTATTTAACCAACATCCTTAGATGTTATACATCATCTTAATATGATAAACAACTGAGCAGTACCAGGCGTGGTGGCAGAGAGAGCAAAGATGATGTTAATAAGTTAAACTGAGACACAAATGGTGAAAATAATGATGAAATAATTTATAATCAAATAGGGTTTTCCGCCACATTAGTCTCACGCTCCTTTTCCCAAATGGCCACTAAACTCAAGTGCAGACTCCCTTGTCATGCCATTAGGTTAATGAAACACAAACATGTGGAAATGCAAACACACACTGATCCTCTCTGTCTCTTGCTTTCTGAATGTTTGTGAGGATAAAAATCAGTAAAGCCATTGTAAGAGCCTTTGTTTGTTACAGGCAGTCGATGCCGAAGCTAGGATTTCTGTTTCCCCGAGGCTTTAGAGTAATATCTTTAAGTATAGGAGTGGCTTGTTGGCTTTGCAAAGAGATGGACGCAGATGCTCTTACACACATGCACACATGCACACACTTGATGGATTGAAGTGGCTGATAAATCACATTACAGAGGGAACAGTTAGAAGGCCACACAACAACAGTATTATTAGTAGCAACTCTGGTAAAGGGTAGAAACACATACCTACACACTGGATAATGTGCGCCGTTCCAGTATATAAAATGTCTGGTTATCGATAAAGCTTCCTGCATTTCATTAGTGATCTGACTTAATCTTGGTATGACTCACCTGCTGCCCATTTCACTGTGATGCCACAAACAATCTACGAAACAAATCACTGTTAAATTAATGAGTCATAGGTGTAATGAATGAGCTCCTGGTTGAAACCGGACTGAGCAGGAGACATTGTTCTACCTCATCTTACCCATGAACTAAAAACATTTTTGGCTTATCAGAGAGAGCTTTCAGCTTGGCCCATAGTAACAGGTAGCCTCCTGATGGAAAGCCGCGGACAGATTTATAGCATCATAAATGCCTTAAGTGCATTCAGCTTGTGGGCGTTTTTGTACAGTAAACACACAGGCGAGCCTTCGTGTCCACATGCACCAGGAGCAAGGGCTGGATGTGCTCCACTGACAGTGAATGGCCGATCAGCAGTGCAGCCGCAGTGATAGCACCCAGAGTAATATTATGGAAATATGGGCACATTCTCTGCTTCATAACAAGTGAGCAAGAGGAAATAAAGCGCCTGGCGCCCATTGACGCCATGAGCACAATGAGGCTGATTTAAATACGGTGACAAAGTTGGCCGGTAGTTCATTGTCAGCTGGGACACCACAGGTTCTTTTGATGTTTCCCATTCAGCCCGGGACACAAAGTTAATTTAGTCTTGGCCAGCGATTCAGACACAATAAACCACGCTAATTCCACTGTCTCCTAATTTACTGGAGGAGCTGAAACATTTTGGGAAACAGCTTACGTTCAGAAAGTCTACTTTGCATTCATTTAGCTGCTTTTATCGCAGTGTAGTCAGCTCTCAGATACAGTCTGACTCTTTGACATTTTATCTTATATTTACTCAAAGATGAAGCTATTCCTTTTTTTTTTCCAGAATACATCTATTATACAACACACAAACTCTTGTTTTTATTGTGCTCTTGTAGACCAACACATACACACTACAACCGCCGATGATGTGGTTGACTTCATTCGGCTCCCGTGAGGTTCTTCTCAGAGAAAGATAGGCTAATATCTACTTACCATTCTGTGTGTGTGTATGAGAGTGTGTTAATGTGTTTGTGCAGTCTTAATGTTTCTTAGCCCGCTGGGCGTCCATCTGTGGGTTTGTCTGGTGTCATTTCCACTCTACATATCCCACACAGACACAATGAAACACATATACACACAGTTAAAAGACTAACTAAACTAAACACACACAACATGCACCGCCAATACATTGTTCACATCAATATAAAAAAAATGACAATAGCCAGACTCTTACAACAAACCGCACACATTGAATACAGACACACATATGAACACACAAGTGAGAGCCCCTGGGTGCAATAGAGGTGCTCCTAATACTTCCTATTTATCATGCAGCAGTTGAACCCCCCTCTTTTTAACCAGCATGCACGTTCACACACAAACACACACACACACACACACACACACACGCCTTATCCTCATAAAAGCACTGCCTGCAAAGATCGACCATTAAGATATAAGAGTGTACGAACGGAAACCCATTGGTGGGCTGATAATTCATTTACAGAGTGACTGAAGAGGGATGCTGCTGTGTGGATGTGTGTGTGTGGTGAATAGTAAAGCAGAAACCGAGTAAAAGAGGGAGGGATGGAGGCATAGCGAGAAAAGACGAGATGAGGAAGGATAGATGATGGGAGATGAAGTAGAAGGGAAAGACAGAGCAGGAAAATTAGGCAAAAAAACGAACAAACGCAGAACAAAGGGCGCTAACAGGATGAAAAGAAATTAACAAGCAGCGGTGTACGATTTAAAAAAAAAAAAAAAGGAGGAAGGAAGAGTGAGATAAAAAAAAATAAATGAGGGAAGGAGAGAGCCACCGGGAAGAGTGACAGATAAAGAGGGAGGGAAAAGGCAATAAGCAGAGGAAGGGCGAGCCATTAAGGAGTCAGGGGAGAAATAAGCAGACGAAGATTGTTTAGCACAAATTACACAACTCCTGACATGTGTTTGAAACCAGTGCTTATATGTAGTTCACTGGAAAATCATGAGCATTCAGTGTACAACCACAGGGCATAACAAGGTTTCACCCCTAATAGCTCAAAAGTGCTGAGGAAAATCTATCAAGGCGGTCTGAATAATACATCCCAAATATGATTTGAAATTAAAAGAACCCCTGCTCGTCTATCTTAAGACACCGTTTCTAATCTGTAAGATAGTTTTTGTCCGTCCCTGTTGTCCTCTGCGTTTCATGTTTCGTTCTGTTTCCTTTTTTTTTTTTTTTTTTTTTTTTATCAAAATCTGTCCGGTTTTGATCAAAGAAGCAGAGCGGATGAAACCTATTGAGAGAAATCCAAACAATTCACTCTGCTTTCCTCTGATAATGTCAGTGTTTTCTTTTGGTCTGGCCGGATCAGACAAAAAAGCCAATCTGACAGACAGATAGCGGAAGAGAAGCTTTCAAAGGCTGCGGCGCGAAGACAAACAGATGGACAAGCATTCCATCAAAGACATTAAATTTGCTACTACACAGCTTAATGAATGTGGCAGGGAGAGATACAGCCTCGTTGGAGGAGGTTGACAGGCAATAGAGACAAAGTAGAGGAAGACAAAGAGGGAAAAGAAGGTACAGAGACATGATGAGAGGACAGGTGCATCTCTTTGGATGATGATGTGTAGGATTGTATTTATAATCAGTTGGTCAATCATGGTAAATAAGTGTGGAGAGTGTCTGCTGCAACCTACAATTATTACTAATGACACATTCAGCTCATTATCAGCCCACTCATTATCATTATCAGACTCGCACACAGACACACACTAGCCTAATCATATCTGATTGATAGTCTGCAGTGGGAGACTGTCCTCCAGCACTGTGTGTGTATGTGTGTGTATCTATGTGTTTTATGTCTGGCTTTAGTGTGCGTATTTGAATATGTGTAGATGTGAATACGTGTGGGCGTATTATTGTGTGTGTGTGTGTGTGAGCTGTCCAGGAAGCCACTGCTATAAATAACTCTCCCTATTTAGGATGGGGACATGCCACCAATTGTGCCTCACTGTTGAGGTGATATTTTGATTTTCCTCAGCAAGCTTGAACTAATTTGACTTTCATGGTTGTTGTAATATTGTCATTTTAACCGTATTTGTTGATCTCCTAGTAGAAGAAAACTTGACAGTTACAGGTCCTTTAAAACAGATGTTTTTTTTCATCGGTGTTAAAAGATGATCAGAGCTGCAAACAGCCAACACAAAACAAAGGACCAAAATTAGAAATAGACAGAGACGGAGGAGTGGACAGTCAGACAGAGACAGAGAGGGACGATCTGTTGAAATACCAAACTGATTAGCCCATGTTTTTGACATTTAAATGCCACGTTTACATAAATAAAATGTTTCCTAGGAATATTAATCATTTTGGTTAATTCGCAATTCAAGGAGATGTGCAGTGGATCCTTAGTGCCCATGGCAAGAGACAGAGTGAAGAGAAAGAGGGATGATGTGACAAAGGCTTGTGCTTGGGCTTACGGGAAATGGTGTTCTTGAACAGCCGCCAGAGGAATAAATATTGGATTAAAAAAACAAAACCAAGTCATTTTCCAGAGAAATAGCATTACCTTGATGACGAACACAATCAGCTTTATGATATAATGGTGAGAAAAGGTAATTTTGCCAAGCTAGAGTTTTGCTAATCTGCTTTACGATAAATTTTTAATGAAGTATTTAATGGGGTTTTCTTCAGAGATGCACAAATTGATCAGCCGTTGGCGACCATTCAACGCTGATCAAGCAATCGCTCTCAGATATACTGATTTTGTTCCGATCTGCTCAAAGTTAAACAATACAATATCATCTCAAACCAGCCGGTTTAGGACAGTCACATTAAATGGACGACAGATGTATGACAGTCAGTTGTTTCTTTCATAGTGGATATCTCAGAGACCAGATCATTATTTTTCCCATAGACAGCCTATACTATACTATAGTCTTTGTGTGACTCAAATACAACACTGTTTGTATTTTTGTTCTGTAGGCTTTTCAAACATAATCCAACCAGTGTCAAAGAGTAAACAAGCATAAGTTTAAGTTCTTTTGCCTGCATCATACACACAACTTCAGATGCCAGTGTTTGTATATCTCAGAGTTATGAACTGTGCCTATACTTATGAAAGTAAAATAATAACACTAGTCATAGGTTGAACATGCGTTATTGGTTCACACTTTGTTGAAGGCAGCATATCTCAAATCTAAATCTTCCATTCCTGCCTTTCGCAATAATATTTTATATTTACTCGTGGGTATTCAGATTTCCCTCCTTGCTTCCTGATGGCATCACACAAGTGAAGACAGACAGCAGTATTGGTCAGGGAGCAAGCGATGTGTTATTTGACATGTGACTTATTAACGATGCAGCATGAACTTGTGACTCAACAGTCACATCATCTGAGCATATTACACATTATGCATATGAGCGGTGGGATATTTCATGTTGTTAGTAGTACAAATGCTATCATGTAAACTGTGTTAAACTGAGTCCTTTGTCATGAATGAAGAAGATACAAAGCATGCCGTTTGCAATGTCTTGTAATAATAGAACTGTTATGAAAAGTTTTGGAACAAACAATTAAAACGGTCTCAGACACTTAAAACACCATCATCCTGTCTGTTTGCCGAGTAAGCAAAGACCAAGCCACTGAAACTAAAGCTCTGAGAGTGTCTGCTGCTTTTATTGGCATCAACAAAATAGATGTGTACTTTGTTATTTTCAAGATGTGTAAAAGTAGAGTGAAATGTTGAGGGCCTTGATTTAATTCTGATAAATTTTTATACATATTGGAAAACAATTTGACATAAGTGAAAGGTATTAGGTGTGATGTCATACTGATGTGTTGTACTTGTTTTCTTTCGGGAAAGTAAAACATGTGGAAAAAGAAAGGAAAAAAAATGTACTGCCATTCACCGGCAATTGGATTTCATTCGTACATAAAGGCTTGGCAACCTCAAGCACTTTTTTTGAGATTTGTTTGAGTGAGAGTGAAAGGTTATATAATCTGGCGCAGTTACAAGTTATAAAAATGTTTGTGTCTTCTGTCAATTATAGTACTTTGGAAGGAGGTCTTTTTCTAAAAAAAATATAAAAAATGGGAATCAGCCAAGAAAATTTCATTTGGTGAATCTTTAGTTATCTTACTTTTGGAACAGAACTGGGAAGTTTCAGTTTCATTCCAGCTCTCTATTCAGGCATTTTAATGACCTTCAAAAATTAATGGTGTTTAACAAACTGCCACAGCACCAGCAGTTTGTATGAACTACCATTTATTTAATAGTGTTTTACAAAATGGCCAACATTTTCAGTATACTGTAGGTTGTTTCAGTATAAAACAAAACCGCGGGCTACATCATCTATTAACTCAATGGACCGAACATGGCACAGCTCATTGACTTGATAGGTGAAATGGTGTTGTCTACCTTAAAACATCTTCATCTTGACGGCTGGGCTGTAACAGCTTCTCGACATGTGGCACCCCTGTGCTATGTTTCAAATCAGCAAAAACCCGAAAGTATTTTCAGTGACAGTCTTCCTCTCATAGGTGAGAGAAAGCAACTACAAAACAACAAGCATGGAGCTATTGCATGAAGACACAATACCAGAGAAAGATGAGTCTATTTGTGACATTTAAGGAAGCAGGAAAAAAGATTTAAATAAGATCTAGCTGTTGGCTTTACGATGACAATCCATTAAAGTACTGTGGGCATCTGGTGGGATCTAAATAGAACTTACAATTTGTTCAGGTGCTGAGGCTTATTATTCCAAATTAGGCAAGAAACTGGGTTTTGCCTGTGGGCCAACAGTCGCTCATCACCGTTGTAAGTAGCCTGTCTAGAGCTGTATTGTGGAGATGAGTGACCATACTGACAGACCACTAGCGCTCCTCTACAGCACAGCTTCCATTAACACGCTGTCATCTTGATCCATCCCAGTTGTTTCACATGGCACATCAGGGTACTACAAGGTGTTGCTAACACTGGCTCCGTCGTCTCTTTCCATCTGTTGACAGCCATAGCCGCCATACTTATAAAACCTGACATCATGACAGGCCAACAAAAAAAAAGCAAAACAGATGAACCAAATGTGAATAATTTGGATCGAGGTCTGTGAGCTGTGACAAGTGCTTAGCTCTGCCAATTTGTCGGGGAAGAATTTTTATATCAGATACTGGCTACCAGTTCAGTTCCCTGTAATTATATCTAATGATCGACATCAAAACAGTCCATAAAGCTGCAGCTTGAGCTAGAACATTTTATTTGTTCTATGTATTGTTAAATTAGTGCATCATAAATGAAACCTAATCAAGGCAATGGAGGTAATGTGCCCTGGACGAGAGATATTGGTTGTAAAGTCAGTCTGAGTTTCGTTATGGTGCTGTGGCCACTTTCACACTGAGTCTGTTTGGTCTTAGTTTAAACCCTGGAGCATGTTTCACTGGTTTGTTTGGCCAGGTCACAACAATGCCATTCCCATTCTGGTCCAACAGAGAACAAACAACCACTCTGAGGCTGCCTTAAGCCACTAGTCCTGAACCACTTTGGTCCGTGTTATGTTCGTTTTTTGGGTGTTATTCTTTACAGAAATGGGTATTACAGGAACTAAAAAACCCCCCAAAAAACCAATAAATAAAAGTAGCTATTTGGTGATTAAAAAAGCAAAGTATACCTTTTCTATGGTGGAGTGAGATATAGTTTGAAAATGAATAGACTGTCAAAATCAATCACACAACGACAGAAATGAAAAATACATTATACATTATTCATATATATTTACAAGTGAAAATAGAAAAATCACACATATACATGCTTACACCTATGCATACATAATCCTATATATATTCATCTGATTTATTTTGTTTAGTATATACCTGAAAAGAAGTAAAACAAAAATAATCCTTTTTTACTCCCAGCCCCGCTCCATACTCTATTTGTTCATCATGGATTAATTCAGTTGCTTCCTATCAATAAGTACTCTATTATCTATTATTATGTCATATATGTATATATGCATACATACATACCTGCATACTTGCAATAATATTAGTTATTAATAGTCACCATTACTTATAATAGTCCTTATTATAGCATATTCTATTATTGTTGTATTGTAATATATCAGTAATAATACCTAGGTAGTACCTGTTTTTACTATTACTAATGATACAGCAGCCATACAAAATATACTATCATCTATTATCACATTTTATAATATGTGTTTATATATGTTATTGCTTTCAGAATTGTCATTGTCACCATTTGGGTCATGCCAAGCACACATATTGATTGAAATCACAGAAAATTCCAAAATGACACATTCAAATTGTCATAGTGAGCCAACCACCATTTGTGAAACCAAAGATACTTACAGTATGTGTGTTAACAAACAAAACAAATAAGGCCAACATTTAACCAGGCAGAACCAGAGGTCAAATGAACGAACCGACTTGTGTCAGTTTAGCTCAAACTGTTGCAAAGTAAATCCTAGGTTCAAACCTTCATTGTTGGAACCCTGCTCCGTTTTTTCCAACCTCGCTTCTGCGTGTTAAGCTGTAGATCCACAGGATAAAATGCCAGAAAGACCTAAATATTAGGCTGTATCTCTTGAAATATATTGATAATCTCATTCAGCGGCCTCTGAAAGCCCTTAAGATCAGGAAATTTGAGAGGCGCCCCTGAGGGATCAGATGAAGCTTAACACAACCCTGTGGAAAGTTTAGCAAACCCCTGCAGGGGTAACACGTCAGCTGTATGAGTCACTGGTAAAGCACTGTTGTGTGGTTTACGATCACAGCTTTAAGTATACCAGCCTAATGGCCATCCTGTAATGTTAATTTAAGTGGGACTCTTGGTTGGAGTTGTGCGTAGTCTATCTATAGCTGAGTGATTGAGGACATTATGGCTATTACTGATTATATTGAGCGGTTGTGATGACAATGAGTGAGTCTGAATGAGGAAATGGGATATTTAATGGAGATATTTTCACCTATGATCATCACTGTCTCTTTCCATCTCCGCCCTTCTTCTATTTCTCTATTTCCTCCGTCACCATTTGCTTTTTTCCACTCTCCTACTTCTTTGCTAGTCCTTTCATCTTTTTTTCTCTCCTCTCACTTCGCTTGCCTCATCTTCCCCGCCGTCTTCCCTCTCTCTCTCCGAGGCCTAAGTAGCCACAAATGGTCCCTAATAGCCTCCAATGGAGATGAATTGATCGTTGTGCGAACCGAATCAATAGGAGATTGCCTTTGCTGTACACAGTGGGATACTGCGCAGGCGGGCGGCCTTAATTAAGTTAACAGTAAACCACGATTGCTTTAGAGTTTTATTAGTAGAATAAAGTTTATGATGATTACACCGAAGGAAAAAAAAATGGTTTGAGGAAAAAATACTGAGAAGGAAAAAAGGGTGTATAATTCTACCTCGATGTGCTTGGGATTTGCTTGGTCGTGGCTACTCAGTCGTGATGCTCCTAGTCTGACTCATAGAGCTCTCACTGGACATTTTCTCACATTCTCCTGTTTTTTTCTCTCCTCTCAATCCCTGCTACTCTCCCTAGCTCCTCCATCTATTCCTCTGGCTTCTTCTCAATATCTATCTCATCCTACCCCGTCTGACCTCATCTCCTTTCC
>JAPQRQ010000017.1:12162968-12175691 GCA_037367365.1 Apogon talboti
CCTCTCTCCGCCTCTCCCCTGTCTCCGCAGTACGCTGCCTGGCTGGTCGTGTGGATGACCTGGAATGTGTTCATCATCTGTTTTTACCTGGAGGTTGGGGACTTGTCTAAGGTAAGAAGACGTTTCCTGGGATTATTTCTGCACCCTTGTCATGTGTCCTACATGTCCAGGCTAATAACCACAGTCACTAAAATTTCCAGGGAGAATATTTTTCAATAACTCCGAGTCCGTGAGAGCCCAGCCAAAAAAAATCCAGAGTTTATTGACATGATACTAATGGTCATACTCAAAACATCATCATATGCCACTTTTCCACTGCCGGTATCAGCTCATCTCACCTGACTCGGTATGGCTTGGCATGGCTTGACTTTCCTGACTGTGTTTACACTGCAGGTAAAGTACTCCCTCGCTGTGACTGGTTGTCATGGTGACAGAGCATAAACTACTGTGATGTTGTTTGTAGCGTGACTGCTGCTATGTGTGTATCACCAGCACAGGAGCATGATACTTAATCTGCAAATTGTCATTTCTAGAAAAAAAAAGTTCCACTACAGTTTTTCAGGTAGAAATATAGTTGTTTAAACTTTAAACCTTTGGTGAATTTAGCAAGATAAAGCCTACTTGAATGTTTGCTCTTTGTGTCCCACATAAAGCAATCTGCATGATTTAATGTCACATTTAGGATCACTGAAACCTCAGTGAAAGTGAAATAGTATCTGTTCGTATCTGATGGTCGCTGCTTTCACACAGTGGAGACGCCGAAAAGGCTGAGCCGAGTCGAGTCGAAATGAAACTGGTGGTGGAAAAGCAACAACAGTTGTGTAAAATTATTCCAACCAGAAATAATCCCCTTCAAATGCAGTATTTACTTCTGTTTAGGTAATACTGATACATTAATTAAGCAGACGGTCATTTAATTGTACTTTTTGCGCTAATTGTTTTTATTTTAAAGGCATTATCTGCAGATTGTGTTGGTATACAAATGAATGCAGATACATCCTGTGTTGGCAGCATTGTTGTTATGGCTGAGTGTAAAATAAATCCACTTAAGCAACAGAGATAGTACAGACATAACAGTTATTAGTTAAGTTCAGGAATTTTATGTATGATTTTTATAATTATAAAATTACTGTGTTATATCACATGCAAAACAACAAAACCAAGACAGAGGCATTACATCAGGCACCCTGTCGTCTATATAATCACAGATGCAGACCACTTCTACATAATACGTCATTGGTTATCAGGTCCAGTCTGCAAGATTTAGGGGCATTTATAAGGGGAATGTTTTCCTTACCTTAGAATGAGTCTTTATATACAGAGGGAAAGTCATCTTTTATTGGGTCACTGTGTGTTTACTGTAGCTCTGAATGAACTTCCTCTTTTTTTTTTTCAATTTCATAGCGTGTGTTTAAGTCGCATTACCGTCGCCTACTGTGTTTGAGTTTGGAGAAGAATTCACATCCCCTTAACTAAAAATCTCAGGGCAGACAATACACTGTCTCTAACAAAGACCGGTTGATGTCAAACCTTTACAAAAATTACTTTTACTTCTCAAGCTAAAAGCATTATGTGACCTGCTTTTTTTTTTTTTTTAAGAATCCACGCTCAGCAAGAGTTCAAGACTCATGTGAGAAGTCGGATGCAGGAAACAAAAGCATTTCTTGACTCTTTCAGATAAAGAAATTTCACTGATGTGCTGTGTATTCACCAGACATGTGGTTATATCTGATACGCCTTAGAGTAGATGCAAATGATTCTCAGCCAACGCTGTCAAAGTGTCAAAAACAAAATGGAAGTAGAAGAACAACTACTAAAATATGAACCACAAGACAAAATGTTTGCTCATTTTAATTGGCTCCTGTCTTTATAGGTCGTTTGAGCTCAGACGAGTGCCTCCTCTATGACCACATGTCCCCGAAGCACATTTATCCTTGTCACCTTTGTTAGAAGTGTCACATAATTTCAGTGTAATTTCAGCGTCTCTTTAACTGCCATAAATACAGAGTCAAGACCCTGTAAGTGGCCAGACACCATTTACTGTCAGAGCAATTCTTGGAAGTATTTTAGGCTTCTTGTTACAATAGGAAACAACAGGTTATGGTGGTTTAAGCAACTTGGATTTTTTTCCGCAACGTTTATGGCCTAGTTAATATAAATGAGGATAAGTGTCATTAAATTTTTATGGTTTCAAATGCCTTTCAGTCCCACAGTTACAATCTTTTTCAAAAGACAAGTCTCTCCACAGTAAATTTTTGAAGATTTAAAATGCAGATTATCAACTTGGACAATTAATTAGGGCCAATCAGCGCTTTCATAAACAGAACAAATCAGTTGATGGGAGCACTGATTATTGCTGATTACAGTCTGTGGTATGGTGTTGGAAAACAGCAGTGTTCCCTCTGCGATTCACTGTGAATAATTCATACTGTTGGACAGTTATGCAACATGTCTGCTATCAATTTAAGAAATCACACAAAAAGACCAGTTATGGTAGAACATATCATCCAACCCAATCTTCGTCCTGTTGGTGTCTCCAGTTTTCGATCGTAATTATTGTTAGTTTGGACCCTGGCGTAATTGCCCCACAATCTTGGGCGCGTTGTCGTTTTCCTCTCGGTACTCACTTACTGTTTTGACACCCTCATCCCTTGACTGTTTCCACACTCGCACACATACGCAGACTGTGAGGCTCGTTAAGTTTCCTCCATCCAACTACGGCCAGAAGTTTAACAGTATGTCAACAGTTGTATAAAATCGTTCTACCTTCTGCCTAGAAACCGACAGCATCATTGATCTGTGATTTTAATGATATTTACACCTCCCACTACCCCTGAGGCCTAGTTTTAACAGTTACAACAACCTCTACAGCTGGCTGAGCAGGCGAGAACTGTTTGGGTTTTGTCTCTATCACGCTGAAAGTACAACACTGCTCTGCTTCTTCACAAAGGGTAGAAATCTCAGGAAATGTAGCATAAGGATGGTTCACCGAGTGCTGATTAGACTCAGCAAAGGTAAAGAAGAGGTAAATGTAAATAAAGTTGCATGGGTGTAATATTTCTGACCAGCATCAACACATCTGGCATCCTAATGAGCACAGTCCAGCCTGTTAATTAGCGACAACTTTATCAATTACCCACCGACCAGTCGGAGGGAAGCGCACGCGAAGCAGACGCCGAACAGCTTGTTTTGATGACCAGAACAGTTTGCTCGCTCAAGGGCACATCATCCTTGACCCAGTTATACCGAGGCAGTGGGGCGCCACAAACGCTCGGTCCTCCCCACCCCTGCCTGGATTCACCAGCTGTTGTATGAGATACGAATCCATCACCTACAGTTTCAGGGCTTGTTTACTGACCTGAGGGCTATTATTACACTGGACCACATGTACAACAAGTTTGGCTATGTCTGCGATTGTGGCGACTCAGTTTTCGACAAAGACAGAAGGAGGCTAAATAAACACCACAGATTAATATTGTATCCAGATAGTGATCAGCTCATATCCAGATAATCATGCATAGCCTTAAGGCTTCAGGCTTCTTAGTTCGACTTTTCTATTATATGTTTTATTAAGCTCACAGTCTTCTTAATGAAAACAATAGCAGAAAATGTCATCACCACCAATACATTGAATATCACTCAGAGCATTTCAGTAAGAGGAAACTCAATTTTATTAAGAATTCATGCTCAGTAATCGTTCAAGACTTGCAAAAGAAGAGTTGGAAGAAGGAATCAGATGCACTTTTTTGACTTGAGTGTTTTTAAGACAAAGAAAGACTACTGATGTGCTGTGTTTTCACCAGACATTTGACTACATCTGATTTGCACTACAGTAGATGCAAATGATCCCCAGCCAAGACTGTCAAAGTGTCAAAAGATGGAAGAGCAAATACTAGCATATATTGTACCAAGATACTGCAGTGGTTAGCACTATCACCTCACAGCAAGAAGGTCCTGGGTTAGATTCCAGAGCCAGTCGCTGTGGGTCTTTCTGTGTGGAGTTTATAGGTTGTAGGTTAGTAGGTTAAATGGTCAGTCTAAATCGTCCGAAAGTGTGATTGTGAGAGTTGTTTGTCTTTAATTTGCAAGCCCTGTGATAATCTGGCTGCATGGATGGATGGATGGATGGATGGATGGATGGATGGATGGATGGATGGATGGATGGATGGATGAATGGATGGATGGGTATTGATCAGTTTATTCATTTTTACAAATGAATGATTTAATGATTAAATAGTCAAAGCCCTCTTGGTTTGACATTTCTGTTATATTTTTAATTAAGCACGCAGTCCTCTCAGTGAAAACAATAGCAGAAAATGTCAGTTGCCTTCACCACCTATACATTGAATTATGTCACTCAGAGTATTACAGTGAGAAGTAGCCGAATAAAAGAGCTAATGTTGCATTTAGTGAAGTACATTAATTTTTATGCCACTTCATGCTAATAAAAGGCTGAAAAGTAATGTCAGACGTTAATGGTGGCTTACTAAATGGGATATGACAGCATCACTAACCATATGAAATATATAGTTACAGTTAATAAATGGTGAATTTCTCTGAATTTAAACATCGCCGGAAGCATTTCATATAATGTAAGTACACCAGGAATGTGCACCCCTGGTTGCAGTTTTACAACACCTCACATATTTGGCAGTGAGCAAGAAAATAGTGGTGGTATTTGTATGTAAACAAAAACAGAAAATAACCGCTGTCACTTCTCTATAGAAAAAGGTACATTATTATTCACAGTCACAAGTTGCTGTTTAAGGTGGGCACATGAGGCACTGTGAGGCTGGATACCTTTACAAATGAAGAGGGCAATGGCGGCGGTGATTGCTTTAGAACTGTCAGCCGCTGGGGCATGAAAACAAGTTGCAGTACTTTGCTCGCCAGTTTGTGTGCAGTGGGTTCTGCTGGGGGTTTGTAGCCGTAGCTGAACCTGAGGGAACGGGGGAGGACACAGACGCATCTACATTCACACCATGCCACCACTCCAGCTGAATGCTGTGTTAGTTGTTCTGTCTGTTCTGTGTACTAAATAGCAGAATGGCATATTTACAAATTGTATCAGTCTGGTCCTGCTGTCCTGTCTTGACAAAGGATAGTCAAATATTTGACCTATTCCAAACCTTCAGAACTTGTAGCTCTTCCTCAACCTTGATACCTGAACTAGATTTAGACTCACACTTGCAAAAGTCTTGACAAGTTTTAGCCACTGATCACAGGGAGAGGAGAGACAGGCTTGTGAAAACATCTACATCTACATATATAGTTACACACTTCTACTTAATAAAGACCTAAGCCCTTTATTAACACATTAAGAAACCGGAATCTATCAACACAACAATATTTGATCCAATACATCCCAAATTATGTCTGGATCACAGGTTTCTAAGTCGAGCAAACTACACTGCAAACTTTAAATGCATTGATGTGTATCAGTTAATGCTTTGTAGATATTTTAATCTAGAAATGCTACAAAATGTAGTCTCATCCATGTACCTAAATATAAGCTGTAAAATATAGAAATGGGAACAGTGTATAGACAGCACTTTGAAAGTAAAGTTGAGTAATTGTAGAGTTTGAGGAGTTGCTCCCGTGTAGGTGGATTTTAATGTGATTTGTGTGTGTATTCGCAGCAGATCATCTCAGTTGAACAATCTACCTCCATCACTGCAAGATATTATCCAATCCAAAAATATGAAAAGGTGTATAATTACAGAAGATTTAATATCCTTTATGCAACTTAACATAAAATTATATGTTAATTAGTTCTGTATAACGGACTTGTTTTATAATGAACTACAGTTTTTTGTCTTTTTTAAAAAGTATAATTACTGATATTTTTTAGGCATGAAGGAGGTATCTACAGAGGCCATTTTTTGGCTTCTAACCTCTCCTGCACAATATTCAATGTGCAAATAAACCAATAATAAATAAATACAGTTTTCTGATCAATTTTATACTCTTCATACCAAACTATGTCCATGTGACACCTGTTCCAAACTGACAAATAATGTGTGATTAAATAATGTGAAAATTGTGTGATTTACGATAAACAACAGCGCAATTTGTGACAGAAATGAAATAGATGTTTTTTCGACCATTACACATATCGTATGGTCATGCCACAGGTCCAGATTGAGCTTGTGGATGTTAAAAAAAAGAATTTAAACATCAAATATAACCATGAATGTAATGTGTAATGTCTTATTTTTTCCTGTATCCTCCAACCTGTTTGTTTTGGGTTTTTTTTTACATCTGAAGCCATCTGGGTAAGAAGAGCTTATTGGTGTTCGATAAGGGCTGATCTGCGCCTGCTGCAAGAATACTGTGATATAAATGAAAATCTCTGAGTCGCTTTCAGTTTGCTTACCGCTTCCCTCTTGCTCCCTCTCACACCCTCCCACTGTGCCTCACTCTCTTCATCTTCATGTAATTCATCCCTCCTCTCCCTCTGCTCACCCTATAATCAAGTCTTTTTCATGTTGTTTTGCAAAGTACCGTGTGAATCTGTCCCATGCTCCTCTTCTGCTCACTCTTCCTCACCTTCTCGCCTCCTTTTCAGCGGCTCTCTCTCTTTATCTCTCTCTCTCTCTCTCTCTCCCCCTGTATTTTCTGTGTCAGGACTCGAGGAAAACGTATGCCAGTCAAGAGGGCACCTCTATTTATGGTCAATAGCAATTCATAGAGCGGGGCTTTATGTATTTGCCGATACTGAGTACCAATTTAACACATTACCTCATACACTCAGACTATTACTTTGGGGTCGTCGGACTAAACTGACTGTGACAGACTGCATTTTTCTTCATTTAACATAGCTGACACTTTTCTGTTTATGAAAGAGGCAGAAAATGAGCGCTGCTTTCATTTACACCACCTAACCAGTGACGTAAATTTGTACTGTAGCATTTGATGTAATTTTCCAGTGCCAACGCCCCATTTTATCCATGAATAGACATGAGATTCAGATTGTCTATCCTTGACGCCAGCAGGGTAGGATACACTTCTCAGACTGTCAGCGAGGTGTGTGTGTGTGTGTGTGTGTGTATTAGAGGTTTTGGTTTCATTTTCTAAATAAATGTAACGGAGCGTCTGTGTTTGTTGTCGTATTAAAAACAAGAAAATATCGCAGGCCGAGTAAACAAATTCATGCAGTTCCCCACATGGTGACAGATATGTTTGTTGTGCAGTGAGTCAACTAAAGTGTGCACAAAGCCTCTAACTGAATATTTTATGTTCAGCGGTTGAAGTGTAAATTGTGTGTTGTAGCAGAGGAAAAGACAGAAAGATTACGGCGGCAAAGGTATGAAATTTACCAAAGGCCTGTGACGTTTTGCGTTGATGAGGAGGATAAAAAGTACACACTGAGTGGAAAGGTGGGAGTGACAGCAAGGAGCGGGAAAGACGTCAGCGTTTGTCAGCCGACGTCGGAGCGTGTGAAGTCAGGCGGGACAGATGGACATACGTGGGAGGTACAGACAGAAGACAGATTATGACGGAGGTAATAGTAATTCAACGAGACGTCACGATTCTTGAGTTAAGTGGACATTGTGAGGACCAGATTGCATGAGTCACTGACATTGTCCCACGCATTGCAGTAGGCTGAAGTTGACTGCAACTCATTTCATCAATTATTTTGAGCCGGACCGAAGAAGCAGAAGGTGACAACAGCCTCAAGTCGAGGTCTGCTTTGACTGTATCACACAGACTTCATTAGCGGCAATGTTTTTTTCGTCATTTTGAACAGCTCTTGTGGTACTTTGTTGGAAATAACTCCCTTGTTAACTCTTGTTCACTTCTCCCTCTACAGTCGAACGTTTCACTTCAGTTTAGCTCAGTCGCTTTATCCACAAACAAATTAAAATGATGAAAATATAAGGAAAATTTGTGATTTGGGCCACCCCAAGAAGCTATCTAGGGGCCCAGTCACCAAGAACATGGCATTAAAATATATAGTTACTAACATGTGGGTTTGAAGAATAGCAACCTTATTTTTAACCCACAAGGCGCCCTAGCTAAGGGTAAGAACTATCCGAAACTAAACCTGAAACCTACCCACCAGATGGGACAGAAATATTACAATTCATCAGTCAAACCTAAGGGCTGGGTGACGTGGTTCTGAATTTGGCATATGATCTAATTTTCAGAGAGATTGGACGTAATGGTCTACTTTAACTCCAGTGGGACAAATTAGCTGCCACAATCTATGCAATGAATGGAAATAATGTAGCTTTGTGTACAAGAAAATGTCAGCTGGTGTTTACTTTTCCAAAATATTGTCAAAATATTGTAATAATGTTGGTTGTACATCATGCAAAAGTGCTGAATCTAGTCAGATAACAACAACAAAAAGTCATCACACACAGCCTGAGCTTTCAGAAACAGGAGAAAAGTAGAGGAAAATGTATATTTTGAGCGTAGCCCATCATTTTATAAGAAATGAGAAAATTATGATTCAGATGAATGGTCGTAATTCTAATTGAAAAGATTATTATATTAATTTTTGAGCAGCCCGAGACACATAGTTTGAAAAAATCTGATACAACAGAAGCTTCATAATTGGAAATAACACTAAATGGAAGTAACAGTACATTTATATTAGATCACATGTATAAGTTAAAGTTAATTGTTATTTCAGACCTTCAACAGTATAACTTGTACGTATTGCACATCCAATCTCTTGCTTGCAAAAACTCGTGCACATACATGGATGCTACTTTTCTATTCTGTTATAGGAAAGTTGAGATAGCGCATATACTTCAAACTAGGCATTCATACTGAATAGAACTCAGATTAAACAGAATATATTGCACAGTATTTCATAAACACCATGGCAACAGCTGTAGACAGTCTGTTACTATGTCTACAAAATATAAGCAATGAGAGACACATAAGATTATACAGAAACCAAAATAAGCCTTAAGCCTCTCGTACAGTTTGCACAACTGTGTTTTGATATGATGTCTACTGTCTGATGCATTTATTTCAAACAACACTGCACTTCTCTAAGAGGCTGAGAAGCCAGAAACGGGCCAGGGCTGCAAACCTGAATGTGATAGGATCAAAAAAGCAGACCCACAACAATAAAGTGAAAGTTTTCGAGATAAACTCTGATCTATCTATTGCCCCTTTCCTGTTTCAAGTAACCTCTTGAAGCTTTTTGCAGATTTGTACCTGTAATGATTCACCTCATATCTGCCCTTAGCAGATACACTTTAATCCTCACACATACATTATCCCTGTACATGGGCCCAAAAGTGTTTTTACCATGTAACGATATGAGGAAAATCACACAGACCTTTTCAGCAATCCAAAAAAAAAAAAAAATGCTGATAAATCATTGGGTGATTTTATTAAAATGGCATGATCTGTTACTTTTTGCCAAATGACTGATTTCAAAGAGCACATTTCTAAATTGAATGTTTCATCTCTATCTTGCTAGAACATTTTGGCTTTTTCAGCTGTTTGCGTTTGAAGGAACTTTCTATCTAATATGTATCTTTGGCTTCCATAAGGCCCCTGTAGAGCCCCAGAGGCAAGATAAGGTGTACATCCTGTCTTGACAGTAATTTGAGTTTAAGCCGGAGATTCATACTATATATCAGACTGTCACACTCCCATCTTCCCTGTCACTCCCTGCTGCACTATCTAATATAGCAGGAATGCCACAAAATTAAACTTTGAAAAGATTTGTGATGTGGCATCCTTGACAGATTTGGAGGAGAGCCTGTGGAGAGAGAACTGTCACCACTGTTGCAAAAATGCAAACACACACATATGTGCATATTCACATTTACTCACATTGGCTTTCACACACACAAACACACTCTTATACAGCTACAACTGTCACTAGTCCACTGTGTCATATAAAAGACGCAGCCACCCTCTGGGCGTCAGATGACACACACTGACACACACATACACTGCGCTCCACTGTCAATCACGGACTGAGGAGGTGGGGTGCTTTGGCTCGCTTATCCCACATACTTTTTGCATACTATTTGTGTGAAAGCGTGTGTCTGTCGGTGTCTGCTCCAGTAGTTGGAGAAAATGTCATCCGTTGTATCAGTCATGAGGGACACGCACACTGGTGCACACGCCAAATCCAAACAGTCACCAAAACAGCGTTGATTTGAATCCCATAGCTGTCCAAGATTCCTATTTCAATCCGCAAACACGCACGGCGGTGCGGTGACAGGAATGGAAAGGACTGACCGAGGGGAAAGGAAATGAGCGACGGAGAGGGGATAGAGAGGTGGGAAACACAAACTAAGTTAGACTGAAGGATCGGGGGTTATGCGAGTGGACAGGGAGATAGAGAGGTTTAGACAGGTGAAGGTATGACAGGCAGGATGGAAGATGACATGTTAAGGGATGGGGCTTCATGGACATCAGTGCCCCTTTTAAGAAAGAAATGAGAGAAGAAAGAGGGGAAGGGTGGGGGAGAAAGAGGACCGAGGAAGATAAAGGGGGCAAGGGGATGAAAAAGTACACAAGAGCAATGTAGAGCACCATTGGGGGCATAAAAAAAATTTAAATAACGTATTTACTGCAGGATTGATGGTAGATGACAAGGAAGAGTAAATCAAACATCACCATCTTCATAAAAGTGACTTGAATAAGAACGGTCACATAATTTTACTCCCTTTCTCCACCACTATTTGTGAATGATAGGATCCAAGACTTTTAATCAGCCGTCCAGTAAAAACATCCACCCTGATTCACCGGGTTAATGCATCAACCCTCACTTTGTTTGATCAATGTTGGCGTTTGTCGAAACCATGGCATGAGATTGCCTTTTTTTTCCTTCCCATCGACGGGCCTCTAGTGGGACCCCCCCCCCCCCACACACACACACACACACACACACACACACACACCTAATTTGATCATTTTATCCATGAGCTGTTACTGCTGGTGTTTCAATTGGATTATTCACTGTTGTTCTATAGTTTCATGTGCACCGACAAGTTTGTTTTTACTTGTTAAAATAGAACAAGCTGAGTGAACACTGATTGGCTGTCTGCCACAGTAGATAATGTGTTTGATGGATTTGACTTGCCTGCTGCAGTCAGCACTGTTTCAGGGTTCAGTTGAAGGCTGCTGTTAATTCTAAGCCTTGATTGTGATGGATTTACCCTGAATATTTTACACTGCTCTACAATTTCTTAGAAAATATCTACTTCAGACATTAAAAGTACTAAATCTTACATACTTTAGTAAGATGAATCAGAAAACAAATGACAAAAGTGCTGGTTAGCTCATGTTTTCAGTGTATATGATGGTGTGTTTTTCCACATATACAGTGTGTTGGTTTATATGCATTTATACAATGGATTTATAAATGTTCCATTCAAAAGAACCTGAAAAGTGAATGTATTGTAATGTGCAGATGCTGTTTTCAGGTAGATCTGGTAGCGCTGAGACAAATATTCCTTTTGAATAAAACACATTCTCTCATTAATTCTCATAATTTCACATTTTGGTCCCAGACTGTATCTTAGAAACTACAAGCAACTAGCACTTTTGACCTAATTTTTTTTTATTAGTGACTCAAATTTGGTAAAGTTTAACTACTTTTATTCTGGAAGCATTTCATTTGTAGACCAGTGTTATTGTTTCTACAAGAAGAAACCGTTACCATTGTACCATTTTTATTTTAATGAATATTTTGTGATGTTTTGGTCAAATGAGCACAAACAGAAGTTGGAAGTATAGGTCAAATACTTTATTCCTGTAATTAGGTAAAGTTTTAAAGTGAACTTCAAGTATTTTCCTGGAAACTTTTTGCTTTTATTCCTGACATTTTAACACCAAATTATATAGTACGTATTTCCTCAAATAGTGTAATATTTACCTCAGCTGCAGAAGGCACCATTATTTGAAGAAGAACCTTCATTAGAGTCAGACCTTCATTTCTATTTCCTCTATGTAATAAATCAGATATAGTCATATTTACTGCAAAATCTTTGGATATGCTGACGTTCTCAATGGTACTAGTATGTTCTTTTCTACATCCTCAACCTTTTCAAAATAAAAACCTCTAGCGTTTCAGTGGATAGAACCAATTCATCGCTTAACAGCTTTTATTGTCTAGTGGAGTTGTCAGTCTCCATAAATAATAGCTGAGACACACACCTGCAGTGGCTGAAATTGGACACTACCTCTTCAGATCATGATGTAGCTGAATTGTTTTGTTGACTGTATTAAATTAAACTTGCAGAAGTGAGCATAATGATTATCTGCAAGTACATTATCCGACAGTCACCAGAATTTTATCCATATACTCCAGCTTTTATTTGCTCATGTCAATGTTGCCCCTGGCTATTATTACACACCTAGTTTGTTATTGATTCCCAGCTTTTATTTGCAGCAGTACAGTACTTCCTGCTCCTTACATTGTCAAAACAGACTTGTCAATTGGTCTTATTTTGTGTCTTTGTGCACCTTCCCAACATCAGGACTAATTTCTTCCTAAATGAATGGGACTATACCAAATAGAATAGATGATCCCTCAGGGCATTCATCACATATGACAGCTGAAAAAAGATGGAAACTGTGTAAAAATCAAGACAAGGGAAGACTGAACTGCAAGAAATGGTGTCATAATGGTGGGAGTTCTCATGCTGACATTTTAAGCTGATTTGTATAATGAGGCACAGTTAATGTTCATAATTCTCTCTCTCTCTCTCTCTCTCTCTCTCTCTCTCTATGTATATA
>JAPQRQ010000017.1:12180350-12211526 GCA_037367365.1 Apogon talboti
ATATATATTACCTCCTTACTGGTCCAACAGATAATTTGGGAAAATAGAATTTGTAGCATGTTTTTTAATATCCAATTTTCACTATCTGGGCTGGTAGAGGCTGCTGTGGTGGCTTGCTCCTGCAGGATGAATGCAATGAAGATAGTACAGCCTATTAACACCAGCCTAGTTCCATATTATTTATAATTTAAAAAAAAAAAGTGGATTTACTGGTGGTACTACTGTTTATAAAGCTTTATTTTGGGATTTTGGAAGTTGCAATGGCGTTTTTGGAGACACAAGTGACCATATTTGGATGACATTTGGATGCTACATTACAGTACTGTAAACATAGGACAAACTGCTCTCGAGGGAATGTTACACTCTACTAAGTAATTTCAACTACTTGCTAAATAGTAATGGCAGCTTCACGTAATGTACCACAAACACACTAATTAGCAGGTTAGCACTGTCAGTCTGACAGGGCACACTGTACATTGCAGTACTGAATTGAAGTTAACATTAGCTAATGTAGCTAAGGTACGAAAACTGGCCAAGTTGTATGTGAGGGTCCAAGATTTAAGAGGATCTGATTGCAGAAATGGATCATTGTATTTGTAATTATGCATAAACACACAAAAATAAGAATTGTGTAATTACATTGTGTTGTTACCTTAAAATGAGCCATTGGTATCCAACATTAATATGCATTACTGTAACCTACTGTGTTTGAATGTGAGCCACTTAATATCCGCTAAACCAGGCGTTGCAAACTCATTTTAGTTCAGGGGCCACATCCTCACAATATGATCTGAAGTGGGCCGGACCAGTAAAATAATAACATAATAATATAGAAATAATATCAATTCCAAAATTTTCTCTTTGTTGTAGTAGGAAAAGAGTAAAATTACATGATAAAAACTTTTGCATCTATAAACAATCCTTTAAAAAATGGGAATAACATGAACAACTATGAAAAAACTGAATTTACTCTGAAAAATAAGTGCAACTATAATGATATTCTGCCTCAGTTTTTCATTTACACAAGCGCATTACAACTTCCAGAGGACATTTCAGGTTATTTGCATTTTTGTGAAAATATAGTTTGTAAATGTAAACATTTTCATGTTATTTTACTTTTTTTTACACTAAAACAAAGAGAATTTGGAGATGTCAGTATTTATACTTGTTATGATAGTCTGATCCACTTGAGATCTCATTAGGCTGAATGTGGAACCTGAACTAAAATGATTGTTAATATCTTCGGTGTAGTTTTTACATTTTATAAATTCATCCCACAGGCTGCATTGGACCTCTTGGCAGGCCAGTTTTGGCCCGCAGGCCGCATGTTTGACACCCGTGCTCTAAACCAAAGGCACTGACTCTAACAAAGGACTTTTGCGTTGTTTTCCAAGTACTGCACTGTAGGAAGAGGGGGATATTAAGGTTTTTGGCACTGAATCTTGATCACTAAATGTCACAAAATATTACATTCTGAAAGCAATACTAAACTTCTTGAGACATTTGCCAAACAAAGTGGGTCACTGTAAGTTTAACCTATGCCCTTTCAACACTTATAACGATATCTTGCAAAACAATTTTATCGACATGTGGGCATCTCATCCAGATATAAACAGAATTTTAGGTCACAAAAATTGAGTTTTTTTTTTATGCCTATCAAAGTGAAAGTTTTGAAAACTCAGTATAGACACAGAAAACAAACATGTTAGAAAATGATGGCATCACACCCCAAACTGTACATACCTGTTATTGTTTGTGTAATGAATATGCACCTGAAACATTAAATATAAGTCCTCTACTTGTATTAATCAGTGTTTTACCAGCAGTAGATCACGTTCATGCACTGACACATTGGAGAAATGGACACATGTAACAGCATTTTGGCAAACGCTATTTAATGCAAAGACTACACTTCAGAAATCCAGACCACTTAAGTCAGTTAAGTGTATAACGTATCTTGTCAGTGTTTCTCAATTTGATGCATCTGCAGTTCAATATTATCTGAACTTCAGGGCATCCACAATTTGTTTGAATCATCTGAGTGTTTGTACCCAGTTGTCATTTTTGCATTGTAATGTGTACAGAGACATTAGAGCAGAGGAGGAAAATACCTGTACAGAAACATATCCCAGTTAATGAGGACAGGGCATTAATCACAACTACAACAGAGCTGCCTGTCTGGAAAAAGATATAAATATTATTCAACAAACAGAGGCAAGCAAACTGACATTTGACACCTTAAATTACATTAATTGGCCCTAAAATCTTATTAATGGGGCAATAATTTACAAAAGCACAACCGGTACATTCATTAAAAGGACCAAATACAGTACGCTACACCGTAATTGCTCCTGGAAAAGACTATGATTTAGTATTTGCAGATAGAAGTTCACATTCTTTAAAGGAAATCAATCTGAACAAGAATGTTTTGGAGCCAGCATCTAGTGATCATCTATTGTATAACACTTTAAGATACTCAAGCATTGACTTCAGTGTCAAGCAGCAGTTGAAATTACAGAAGCTGATGAAGTGCATGTGCAAAGGTACAATACTTTCTCTGTGTAAAATAGAAGAGTGTACTTTTTCTATAGGTGTCTCTTTTTTTGGAAGATGTTTTTATTTTTTTCCTGTTGATGTGTTGAAGTCACGTTGACCTACTTTTCCATCTACCCCAGAGTGTGAGGCGCATTAAATGTAACTAGCAAGATCATAAAAGTGTACTGAGCAAAGTGGAAACCCTAAACGTTCTCTGCGCTTTCAAGAAAGAACTGCTTTTAATTGAATGAAGTTTCAATTTAATTTGTTCCTGTAATCCACAAGTGGCTAGCAAAACTAACTTTGCCAAACTAAAATGTTGACCTTGATGTTACCTCTGTTTCTTTGTCTTCATAAAACACGGCAGAATTAGAAACAGTGTGACCCGCTTGCTCGAAAAATCCAACATTTCGCTAATAATTACTTTTGTGTTTGCATCTTTTTCGGAGAGGCTCATTAGCAAAGCACTGATAGAGACTGCAACTGAAATAATGATCACCCCCTTCGTAACCGCAAAAGAAAAAAGAGAGTCGTAAGAGTGAGCGACAGGGAAAACGAAGGAGGAAAGAAAAGAGGTGGGAAAAATTAAGAGGAAATAAGTATTATGATATGGGGCAAGGCAATGACAGTACGAGACCGATGGAGAGAGAGAGAAAAGGCAGAGATGTAGCAGGAGAAGTTTAGAGAGATTTTACTCATTAAAAAGAGGAGCACAACAAGGGGAGGTGGCATTAATCAGAGCTCGGCGCTAATGAGGCATTTACTCATTACACTGAAATAGAGAGAGGGCAAGGAAGAATAGGAGGGGATAAAAGGGGGAGGGGGAGACGAGAGGGAGGAAAGAAAGACTGCGATATAAATTAATAGAGAGGAGAATGGGGGAAATATTAGGTAAGGGATAGAACAATATGTGACAGAGTCAAGTGTTGATGCGGGGGGTGGAGAGAGGTAATGATAAAGACAAAGTGTAGAGACAGACATGGTTTAACTCCTCCGTTGGGTCACATGGAAGAGCTCAAACTCAATCTGCATTTTGTGGTCTCCGTCCGCTCTCTAATGTGACTTATGTGACTCTTTACGCAGTCATTCTAGTGTAACGTGCCGCCCGTGACACTCCTGGTGAAAATGTATTCAGGGGACATTTTGTCTTCAGTAATGCGATTTAACTTGTTGGGGTTTTTAAGCAGGCTATATCTGCCAATAACGCCACATGAAGCTACAATATGTAACATTTCCTCAGTAAAATATCCCTAAAAACGATGATCTATATTTTGTAGATATGTGTACTTACATTATATCACGGAAGCGTTATTTTATCGTCCGTTATCTTATTTAACAACCAACATTGTTTCATTCAGGGATCTGTCAGTGACAACATATCCCCTTCACTAATGATTACATTACATTATGACTATTTTATCAGAAACAAAGGACATAATGTCAAGAATAGATTATCCCATACATTGGCACATACAGTATGGTGTCATTTCACCAATGGCTTTTCTGTTGAGTTATGTAAAGTGGTTTTCTGTAGTATTGATATTTCAAATCCTTAACAACAAGGGGAAGTCACACAAAAGCACCAAGACCAAAACCATTGATGAATAAATGTATGCACAGACTATTTACAGTCTTAACACACATCTGTATTATGGCATCATCAAGTTTTCTTCTCAAGCTAAAACTCATTGCTGGTTATTTTATCAGTCAAATAACACTGTTTCTTATAATCGCCATGTTCTGCATCAGCTGATAGTTTACATTATAGCTCTGTTTTTACATGTAAAACAGCCACAGCAAAAGTACAAATCACCTCCATTTTCTGTATGGTTTGTGTTGTCAATAGCTGCAATAACAATCTCTTTATAATCATCCAAAAAAGGCCTTTTCTGTCACAGTTTAGTCTGAAACGTGGATCGACACAGAGTACCTTTGTACCTTCATAAGCCCCATGATCAATAGTCACCCATGTAGAAGAAATGCTGTGATTTCATCATCAAACTCCATTGTTTTCATTTCGAGCTGTGTCCAGTGGTGAAAACAACAACAACAGTACTTCTAGCTTTTATCACTTTGTTTGACTCTAAAAGTTGTTTCTTAGTGGTTTTCATACCATCTCATCACTTTCGGACTCTTTGGTCAAAAGCCTCATGGTGTTAATTTTTCTCACCATTAGAGACAGGCAGAATGACTCACTACTCCCTCCAGTGTTCACATAAATCCACCGGCCCGTCAATCATGCATACATTCGGATGATTGAATATGAGCACATTAAAAGGTAATGTAAAGACTGACAGCCTTTAAAACTGTTTTATATGCTGTATGTCAGGAAGATTTCCTTGGCACAAAAGTGGAAATAAATGACTATAACAAAATGAAAATAACTAAATATATAAATAATAATAATAATAATAATAATAATAATAATAATAATAATAATAATAATACAAAAATTGACCAAATTGTCATTATCAGTACTGGCCCAGAATTCTTCAGTAGGTGCATCCATGGAACCTCATTAAACCTCATTAAAGTACATTTACTGCCTCATTTGTAAAGGTGATATTCAGGCTGTGTCATGTCAGATTTTCATCACCAGTGATAGTTAAAACATCCTCTCATCATGATCCCTCACTACTGCACAAATAATCAACTACATCCTTTTTCAATGTTTTGATTTTTCCAAGGATAGAAAAGGAGTTGTTTTTTCATGCAGATAAATACAGTACAAGAAAAACATGCTTGATTCATAATTTTTTTGTGATATATCAGAAATAAAAAACTCGCCACAGACAAATTAAGCAAGCGAGGTTTAGCGAGTGTTTTATTGCTCTCAACATTGCAGCTTTTCATTTGACTAATAGCGAAGCAGTGCACGACATGTGCATTTGTGGGCGTGCTTATTTGTGGGTCTGTGCGGTTTGCATAGCTGTCTTTGAAATGATCTATGTATGTCCTTGCTAAGTGGAAGTGGTAATATGTGCATTACTTAAACCACGGCCACTATCAGAACTGATCTCTCAGGCATTTAGAGTTAAAAGGATTGAACGAGGAGAGCCAAAGCAGCAGCACTGCAGCTGCAGCGGTCATTGCTGCATGGTCGTTTTCCTCTGCTGCTGTGGAATAAAACTGAACCACACCGGGACAGATGTGTTTCTTTATTTACTGGTTGTCAAGTGTGCTACAGTAGCTTTACCACAGAGCTCCTGTAGCTTCTTTCTCCTCTTTCTTCCCTTATTATAACCCTGCCTTTGGATGATGTAGATCTAATCACAGTGATTCCAGATCATTACCATTATGAATCTAAGAAGTATTTTTAGCTCGAGCCGAACCCTCTCCTCTCCCCTCTTTATGGCTCAGACCTGGATATGACACACAGTTTGGATTTAATTAAAACTTGGTTGAAACCTGCCCTGACACTCAGCCCGGCCCTGCCTTGTTCCCCACCTGCCGTATTTCTGAAGATGTAATTCTGTCTGTCTCCCTCTCTTCCTTTTCGCTGTCTCTTGCCAGGACTCTGACCTTGTCCTGACGTTCAACCTGTCCATGCATCGCTCCTGGTGGATGGAGAACGGCCCGGGGTGCAGGGTGACACCCATCACCCCTCCCCCCTCCTGGGCACCTGAGGACCACCGATATATATCTATATCTGGCTGTGTGATGGATTTCCAGTTCATAGAGGTGGCTCACTCCTCACTGCAGATACTCCTGGCTGTAAGTACTTAAACTAAACAAATTAGCACAGATTTTTTTAAGAGGTTTACATTGTGCTTCATCTGTCTTTATAGCTTTTAAAATGACTAGGCCTACAGAATATGAGGAAAATGTGCAGTATGTGATAACATTTTCCATTACTGTTACTATGAATGACTTGCAATATATAGAAAAATCTCACATTCGTTACTAAATTGACACCAATTAACCTGAGGGTCGCTGCAGCTTCAATTCAGTGCCACTATGTCACAATTAGATATTTTCCTCAAAGGGCTTTATAACTTATGCAATATACAACACATTCTGTCCTCTCACCTCTGCACAAGTGAGGAAAAACTCCCCCCAAAAAAATTTTACGGAAAAAAATGGTTGGAATGGGTGGATAAACAATGTGTATAGAACATATAAAGTACATATATTTTGTACAACAGTGATAAAGAGCATCATCAGAGACATGAAATAGCCTTCACACTTCTGGGAACTGATTATCATGCATGTTCATGTCACAGACTGATGAAACTCCAATTTATCAGTCAGCACTATAAATGCCGTAAGCCAAATAATTTACATAAGTACTTCATTTTATACTGCAATACTTCAAACAGCTGCATTTAGTATACGTGCTGCTCAGTCTGTGTTTGTTGCTATGATGATCTTCAAATGTAACCGTAATTACTTGTTTATCAGTCATTCGTTTTGTAACAGTGAAGCAGATGAGTGGACTGTGCAATCAATTTATACCAAAAATTGTTTCAGGTTTACATTTTAAAGAGACTTATATGAGAAATTCAGTATAAAATACCAAAGTAATAATGTGCATTTTTGGTAGGCCTCAATGCTAGCATCAGCATGTGGTTTTGCAGTTAACCGTGACCTCATCCGTAGTCTGTCTGACCTGTTCTCATGAATATCATATTTCAGGAAAACCCTGATAGAATTTCTTCAAATTCATTCATTCATTCAACATTCATTTGAATTCAAGGATGAATTGATTAGAATTTGTTGGTAACAGGTCAAGGTTATACATCACGAACACACATTTTTGATGGGGATGCACTAATGTAATACTAAATTAGTAAACAGACATTGAATATTAGTGAATAAGATCGCAATTTAGCAATGGCAGTGACTGGAATTGTGGTCGTTTAAAGATAGTATAATGAAGATCTGAAAGGCTTAAATATAAATGAGAGTCAATAACACCAAAAACGAAATGAAGCAGTTGAAAGTAACGTTAGTGTAAGAAACACTATTTCAATCATCACACCCAGCATCCCCAGTTTTTTGACTGTAACTCAGAATTCATAGACTGATTGTCATAGCAATTGACATATATAGGATAAAATCATGATTTAACGACATTCTACAGTGATGTGCAAAAGTCTCACACAACTTAAGTTTTATTTTTTTCTGCAGGGATGTAATGAGCATTCATAATTATTTCTTAGTCTCTTTTCTATAATGACAAACAAAAACACAGGAAACATTTGCACCGTACTAAAAGTATGCAAAAAATCTGAACTAAATGTCTCCCAAAGGATAAAATCTGTACTTATTATGACCTCTGTTTATGTGACAAAAAGTAGCTACGACGGTAAGAAATGTCCGACATGTGTTGAATGAATCCTGGTGTAAAATGGCATAAAATGAATGCAACAGATCTCATATTGTTTTTGTGCAAAAGGAGGTCACGTTAAACATTTGGTCTGTAGAAGCTGCTATTTTTAGTGTTGTACATATTTCCTGTAATCTGGTTGTATCTGGCTGCATGTGTGTGGTCATTATAACATTGCTAAAACAATAAATCTAATGGTGACCAAGGCACAGACTTTTGCACAGCACTGTAGATCCCAAAAGGTCAAAGGTCATTTCACTCTAACATCATTCATTCATTCATCATCTGAACCCGCTTAATCCTCACTAGGGTCGCGGGGGTACTCTAACATCATAGTAGTCATTAAAAGATGTTGCTGCCAGTTTGACCAGGACTCCCTGAAAGAAGAGATCTTGTATCTAAGTGAGACATTCCTGGATAAATAAATAAATAAACACTTCTCTGTCCATTATTCAACACCGTACTACTCTTTAAAATAAAAATTGAAGACGGCACGTTTGTCACTGGATTGATTAATGTCAACATGACGACAACTTCAATTCTGTAAAAAGAAAAAAAAAAAAAGAAATACACACTCCATTTTATTAAAATCCTTCACTATAGCCACTAATCACTGGCAAGACCAAAAGCAACACTGTGAATGTGTATTACAGTCTGTGAAGTAATTGTGGCGATTCATTTTATGTTCTATACAGTTACACTGACTAGAACATTAATTTTAATGTATTCTAAAGTGTATTACAACCGAACGTCAACTATTTTGTGTGTTGCAATAGGTTAGGGGAATTGTGTGTGAACTTTGCGGTGACTGTTTTAGAGTATATATAACATCAAGGCTCCATTAAGTTAATAACTTTATACCCTCATTAACATAGAATGGACGAGATAAGCTGCTTTAGAAACTCCTCTCCCTCTCTATCTCTGTTTTACGCGCGCTCTCATTTTTTTCCCCTTGCTCTTCCTGTCTTATTTCATTGCTGCAAAAACGATTTTCCTTTCTGTGTTTGCCGCTGCCTGTCTCTTACCCTCGCCCTCTGTGTTTCTTCCTCTCCTGCGCTGTCAAACTGTGATAATTAGCAGGATCAGAGGAGACAGTGGAGAGAGAAATAAAGAGCGGAGAATGAGGGAGGCCTGTCACTTTTCATCCCGGTCTCCTCTGTACTTTTGCTCTGTTTTTGATGACTATGAAAATGAATGTATGTGCAATAATCAAACTGCAACTTTCAGTAAATGAGGGCCAAATGCATCATTACACCAACAGGAAGTAACAGGAGTTTGGGAGCAGTTATATCTTTTCTATTCTGCATCTTTCTCCCTCACTAAGTATGTTTCTCTCACCAGCCATCCTCATGCTCTTTCTGTGTCTCTCTGTCAATCGATAGCAGTACTTATAGTGTGGCTGAGTGCCAAGCCACCACACAGCTGTACCACTGTCTCACTGTAATTGGTGTGTGGAAACACTGTCATGCTTCATGAGCACACACTCAACAATCTGACTGGCTCACTGGCTGACTTGCTGGCTGGTTTACTATAATTGGTGGAAGCGCTGTCAGGGCCCTTAATAATAACATCCGTTCAACCAGGAGACTGGTTGACTAAGTGGGTTAAGGGTATGGTTGGGCTGTATGCAGACTGTATGGCTGCCTGTTTACTGGTCAGCTACCTGGTGAACTGATTCCTAAAAGTAAAAGAATAAGGTGAGAGGAGAAATTAAGATACATTCTGACAGGAGTACGTCAGCCCTCGAGGTCTTCAGCAAAAACATATTTTCTTTTAGCTGGGTGGTCAGTTGAGTGTGTGATGGACAAGTTATGCTGTCAAACTGCCTCACTGGCTGCTTGATTTTTATCTCTAGGTTACGCTGTAGCGGTCAGGCCTGACCACACTCCAAATCTTGCAGAATGTACTCTTTGTTTCTTATTGGATAAGGCTGACATCTTTAAAAGGGAATGGTGTCATTGACTTTTCTTCTTCAGGTGCCTGCATCACGAAGCAAGGTTGACGTGTTGACGTGCTACCGTCTCGTTCAACCTTTGGTTTTCAGTATCACATATGTAGTTTACTTCTTACTGGAGTAAAACTTTATGGTAACCTGCCCCGGAGCAAGTTATGTTCAAGATAGCACATCAAAATATATAAAAGCGCTGCCCTCTGACTATCACTGGCCAGTCAATTCTCATAGAAGATCCAGAGGAATAAATAAAAAAGGAAACAGGAAAAAGCAGCGAGTAGAAAGACAGTAGGGATACTAACAGGCACTGTGAGAAATGAAAGAGCGACCCTATTGGAGAATGTCTCTTTTGACTTTCCTTATTATAGAAATATACTATATAACCTTAAAAAAGAAGGTCATTATAGCAGTAAAACCTTGCTCTTGTTGTCCTAGTAATACTTCACTGGAAGCCTACTTAACGGCATAAGCTCTACGCTGAAAGAATAAGAGTCAAACCTCAAGAATACACACTGTGTTAATTTAACTTAATACAATTATTAATTATAGTCACAGGTACTCGCTGATTACCCCGCCCCCCGAAGGGGAGGCAAGGGGTATTATTTTTGGTACGGTTTGTTTGTTTGTTTGTTTCTTTTTTTCTTTGTTAACACTGTAGCAGAAAAACTATTGGTTGAATTCATACCAAATTGGGTTTACAGATTGCCAGTGACCCAGAATAGATGTGATTACATTTTGGGAAAAGTAGGTCACAGTTCAATTTTTTTTTAGGAATTTTTAAAAAAAAATTTCCCCCATTGACTTATAATGGGCGAAATTTCAATTTTGTTTCAATTTACTTCAAACTTGGCACACATATATAGAGGCAATTGATATGCTGACATCAGCACACACATAGACATGATGACATCAGCTGAATCCTTGCCAAAATAAGCTACAATACGTGCGAGGGGCGGGGTTTGTTGTGCCTGGCACCACTTGTTATAGATCTCTTTATAAACTTATTCTTTTACAAAAACACATACACGAATCAATAACACAGCAAACATCAACAAGAGGACATCACATCACTATCAGAATCAGATCAGGGTCAGTTTTGTCTAGCTGTAAATGTTTCATTATTATGTATCTTGTAATAAAGTCGAATAGGCTGGAGGCATTTTTTTGTTGGTGCACCATCTCGAAGAATGACTTGATTCTGTTTTTGGCGATCGGACTGGAATGCATAGAAAAACTGTGACACACATCTGTATCACACAAACCACAGCAAGAGGACGGCTTGAAAAAAATCTAACTTTTCCTCAATCTAAAGTTGTGTTAGTTATTTAAAATGATCAAACGTCTGTGTCAAATCAAAATATGCATGACATCCCTACATACTGACACATTATCATCCTTATGAATTGAATTAAAAGTACACGTCACATTTAACTGACGTCTATTTGAGATGACGGCTCCGAGGCGAGGACGTCTCATGCTGTTAAATGCGTCGTGCTTCTTCCCTCTTCGGGTCTTCACCTCGACTCCTCCGCTCACATCTGCGGTGGGAGGGATGAGGAGTCGGCGGGAGGACTCGAGGAGATAGAACTTGAGAAGTGTGACGAGGGGGATAGATCAGGCTTTAGCGTATAAGACGCATTAAAGCAATATAAAATAAAGGTATCAGAGGAAAAGAAAAAGACAGATAAAGAATGGAAGAAAGAGGCAAAAAGACTATACCGGTGATATCCATAACTCACACCATCTACAGAGATTATGTAAAGCAGTGACATGGGTCTTTCATAACAGTTTATAAAATACTTTTAAAGGAATTTAAATAAGGAAGTGTTTCAAGTGGAATGATGTTTAGCAATTCATTCCAGGGCCACGCTGCATAAATTGAAAAAGCAGTTATACTGAGTTCACCCTGGGAACATTAAGCAGAATTCTAGTGCAGTAGTTACTGGTGTAATAGGATAAGTGGGTAGTTTACTTAACAATGCCTCACCAGTGAAAAGTAACATGGATTTTTCTAATGTGACTTAAGGAAATTTATTGTACAGATTCACATGAAATGCAATTGTGAGAGCGTGAATCAGTATTTGTTACAGAGCGAAATGCAGTATGATATGAGTCCAGTTTCTTCAGTAATGTTGAAGCCGCATGTATGTGCAGTAAACCGCACAGCAGACGTCCTAGTCTGTCGGACTAGCATCATGATACAGTCCCCAGGCTTTGTCCTCTGGCTCCTTTGTTAAATTGTTTACTCGTTCGCTTTTGATCTGTAATGCTCTTGTAGAAGCTGACAGGGTTTGTCGTCTGACATATTGCAGTGTTTCTAAAGGATTAAGCGACGGAATTGTTCACCAAATTACCAAACAAAAAGGGATCCCATTTATTTGCTGCACGGTATGAGGATCTGAGCGGAAACAGAACAGAGGGCTTCTCCAGGGAGAGTCCTCAACAAAATGTAGGCTAACACCTTCCCTGCCAGACTTGAGCACAGTTGGAGTCAAAGTGTGATTCTGTGGTTACATTTTTTCAGCTCTATTTTACATCTGCAGGCGTGCAGTAGCTAAATGATATTTCATAAGCTCCGCCACAAAAAGAGCATCTAAGAGGAAGTTTCCTGCTGTTTCAGTAGCCTAGAGCGTATGCCGAAAACATAATTTGACTGATTAGCGTAACCAGAGTGGAGGAACTAATCAATGAAATCACCTACTGTTGTTTTTAGCTCCAAAAAAAAAACCAAAAAAAAACAAAAAACCCTGCAGCCCTGCACAATTACATCAGCCTTCACTCATGGGATTGAAACTGTCATTAGCTATGCCTGCTTGTTTGCATGTTATGCATATTAGCGACACCAAACAGCATTGTAAACCCAACACCAGTTAATAAATATGCTTTGCCTCAAATTGGCTTATATTCTTGTGTTAAATTCCAAAATGTTGACACAAAATCACACAGTATCTACTTTAAGTCTGTTTAGCCTGTATTATCTTGTGGAAAACTTCATGACAGAATGATCTTTTTTGAGATATTAAAGAAAATAAAGTTAAAAACATGCGTCACTGTTATTCAAGTGCTGGTTTGATGATCTTGTGACACTGTTTTTGTTTTATACTCTAATGAATTCTTCTCTGTAGCTACTTGTTTTAACTCGTGTTTATTTAGTATCTTGAAAAGCACTTACAAATCACATGTATTCTTCTTCTTCTTGTTATTATATGGACATAAACCAGAAACATTCTGCATGTCATTTATAATCCTCTAAGGCAAAAATGGACGAACATGGTTTTCTGCTTCACCACTGGGAAAACATAATGGATTAGCATATGAAAGCTTAATTTTAATTGTATTCACTTATTTATTGAATTGAAGGTAAAACTGTGAACTTTGACCGTCGTGATGTTGCGAGTATTTATTCACGAAGCATCTGTTGTATCAGATTAGTTTCCATTGCTGTTGTTATTCAAAGATCACAGACAGGAAAAGAAAACACAGAAAAAAAGGGAAAGAACAATGCATGCGAAATTGGTGTCACTCAACCAAAGCGCCCGCTGTGCTCTAAAGTACTAATCCCATGAATAAATAAAACCTTTCACTTTTTGTTTGTAATGAACGCTAAGACAGGTAACACTTGTATAATCTGAAACCCTTGGATGAATAAACAAAAGCTTGTTAGAAAATGATTGGTGCAAATTTGTTTAATGTACAATCTGCGCCATACTGTATGATAGAAACAAACATCCTTTGGAATGAATTAGGTTAAAACTGATTTGTGCATCATTTATGTTTCACTGGCATCGGCGTTTGTATGTAGTGATGAGAAAAGATTATTGATTGTCCCAGAGCAATTACGCCGATTTTTCAACACAGCCCCGACTCGCTGACAAAATATTTTCATCACAAATAATTGAAAGAGAGCAGTAGGGAAAAACTGGAGTGAAGTATTCAAGTTTAAAGAGGCATCATCGTAGATTTGATCAACTGGATGTGGCACGTTCAACACAACACAGATACAGCTTATTTTAGATGAATAGTCTTCATCATAGAGCGACACATTCTACACAGAGTAAAGAGCATCAGATAGCAGAGACGGCAATTTAACAATTAGGAGTCTTTCTTCTGGGACAGAGGGAGTGGGAAATGGGACTTAATCTAGGCGTTATTTAAATAACAATGTGATCTGAAATGCTGCTCATACATCAACCTCTGAGCTGATTTAGTTTCCCCAAGTTACAGACCTTGAGGGAAGTGATGCAGTAACGTCAGCACTTTCTGCTCTGATCCCTTTGGCGAAGTGCAGCCTCACCTTCCTCCTTGGCAGAGGGCAAACTGCGTCAGTGGGTGACTGACCTATAAACGCCTTCCTGTGGCATCTGTCCTTGCTTTCAGAAAAGGTCTCCTCCCATGATGCTCGTCTTGAGTTGTTGGTCTCGGGCTGTGCAGAACACACAGGTTTTCTTTATTGAACACCAGCTGTTTGACATTCTACTAATTTCTCCCTGAGCTCCTTTAAAAACCTCTAGCTGCTATCAGAGTCTCTGCTGCTGGAGCATTAGGGCCTTGATTATAGTCGGTGAAAATAATGACCCAGTTATCTTTTTTTCATTTAATGTCATTTTTAGCCATATGGCAGATGTTGCTATGCACTTTTATCGGGTTCTTGATCCTTTTGGCCACATTGTCCTTTGCTGTCCTAGGTTTTACGTTTATTGTAATGATCATTAGTATTGCATAGGTATCCTTACGCTCTACATTGACTCATTAGTCTGGCTTTAAAAAGACAATCCTAATTAAAGGCTCAGTGTGTTATATTTAGTGGCGTAGATTGCAACTCTTCATCTACAATGGCCGTTCGTCACACCCACTGTCTGCTTTGTCTGTTCTGGGCTTTTTATTTCCTGGGATATTAACTCGGATCCACACTCAGACACAGTAGATGATGGCGATGCACCTTAAGGCTGGATGAAAACAGAAAAAAAGAACAGGAGGTCCATTCTGAGCTACTGCAGAAACATGGTAGACTCCTTTAACAGCAACCAACTCCCTCTGTAGACGTAAAAAAGGTCATGCCAAGGTAAAGAAAACACTACTATTCTCATTTTTATGATTGCACACAAATGAAAATGTAATTATACCATTACCATTATAACATTATATTCCATTTATGCAAATACATCCCACTAAACCTGACGCATTGGACCTTTATCTGTTTGATCTGTTTACAGCACTGCCCCTAGCATAACATCAGCATGTTAGCATTGTGATCTGAGCATGTTATCTTGCTGATATTAGTATTTCTCTCAAAGCAGCATTTGTATTTCATATAAATAAAAGCAACATGTAAAATCAACATGTCATTCTAAATACATGTTGTAATTATCAGTCTTAGTTTTGTTATCATTCTTTAGTTTCTGTTAGTCCGTATGGTAATAAGCTCCATCATTTCTCACACACACTCCACTGTAAGTTGGACCAAGGGCGTCATCTGACTAGGAGACAGCAGTACATTAACTGCAACACACCTATCTGATTTTCTCTTCATTTACTTACTTCATTTAATTACTCTTAACACAGACACATCTTAAATCATGGCCAAATGGGAACTGTAATCAAAGTCTTTAGCACACTGTAGATAACCTTTGGAGGCTCAGATTGAAACCAGGCTGTAAATGTCTGCAGTTTGCCTCGCTGTGTAAGAGACAAAAGTGGTAAAACTGGAGCTGTTTTACTGTATCTGCAGTGCAGAAAGCATCATTGCAAATGTTTGATCAGAATGTTCTGTTCAAGTTCTGCGAGAAAACAATTACAGTCTATTACTGTGGAGAGAGAACGTGTCTATGGGTAATAGAGTTTATTAGCCACACCATTAGGCTACTCTCCCTTGCCTTGAGATAATGTCACAGGTCTTCTGCCTCACTGTTGCATGATTAACTACATTTGCTGTGTTTACCATGGCAACAAGCACCTGCTGTACAGTATGTTCAACGAATGGGATAAAGAATGTCTTCTCCTTCCCTGCCTTCTGGGATGTTGTGTGTCACCATGAAAATAGAAAAGGTTTGGGATCTGAATGAGCTACATGAGTCTGTGAGGTGAAGTTGTTCAAGTTATTGCTTGTCAGACTGATCAGAGCAGAAATCCTGCACAACACTCCCTCTGAGTCCACGCTAAAGTGGAGCTATTTCCATTTCCACTCGTCACACCGAGCATCCTTCAGTTTTGCTGCAGTAACTAGGTAACCCTAATCCAGAGACAAAATGAAAAGAGGGGCTTGTGTCAATCTGAGGAACCTGGGAGCGGCTCAGTTCAATTCAGTCTAACCACAAACACAAGCACAGACAACAGGAGGGGGGCATGTAGGGGGATTAAACTTCCCCATATATACACAGTGGGAGGGAAATCTGCAGTGTGTGCAATAACATTGTTCAGTGTTGCAGTGACAGTATGACTTGTGATAAATAAGTGAATTGAAGTATGCATATTACTGTATGTACACAGGTCCTGATTCTCTCTAATGTAACAGGTTCATGGTTAAGGTAGACCCCGAACACTGAGTCGCCTTTGACCACTGAAAAAAAGAGATGAAAAACACCATTATAAACATGCTTTAATTGAACAAATTACACGAGTGCATCACTATTAAAGGTGCCTTGTGTACGATTTAATAGGGTTTAAGAGGGAATGTGATCATAATTATGTTTAGTCATTAGTATATAATCACAAGAAAATGAAAAAAAAAACATCATTGTGTAAATGCCCTCAATGTTCAGTTAACATTTCTAATGCACTTTGCAAGTATGAAGTATTTAGGGCTTGTATTGGTGAAAGGATCTGTACACATATAAGGAACTCAATTTAATATAGAAAACAAAGTGCAGTAATGTAAAAAGTAAACACACGGAGAGAACCTGTGAATAATGGGGGAAAAAATACAGTGTATAGCATTTGGCTTCAGTTGAAAGTAGAAAAAACATCAAAGTTTTAGTGTCTGTAAGATGCTACCTGTTAATATGCTATTTGATGTTCTAGCTAAGCTAATCTGGTGGTTGGTTTTATCTGTGCATTGTATAGCTGTTGGTTTAGGACCTAAAGGAGAGAAAGTAAAAGTGAATAAGCCATCAGTCCGGGCTAACTTCTTTCGACTGAATGCTCCATGTTGTGTTGATGTTACTTCACCTTATGACCCCCATATTCGTCCACTGTGTTTCTGCACTAACTCAGAACAAACCTCTTCTCTTCTCCTTTTTTTCCATTTTATGGTGAGTGGCGTAAGGTGTTTTACTGTAAGACCTTGTGAAACCTTCTGCACTTTTTATTTTGCTGGTTACTGTAGGTATGGACGAGGCAATTGACAGTTACTGCTAGACACACTGAAGCTTTCTTCTTCTGGAATTTGCCATAACTGTTCCCCATGTTTGACAACACTTTGTAACTCGCCGTCTATTAAATTCCAGTTAGTAGTGGTATTATTTTTCTTTGTTAGCCACATTTTTCTAGTTCTCCTCTCCTTCCTCAGCCATCGTGCTAGCTAACCACCAAATTTGCATCCGTTAATAACGCTAACGGTAAGCATCGGCTTCGTATGCAACTACCAGGTCCATGTATCCAGGTCAAATATTCGTACATTGAGTGCGAATGCATGGTTTGTGTAAGTAAAATGACTTTTCATAGCATTGTAGCTTAGTCATGTTTGAATGAAAATAAAATAAAACACCAGTGTTCATCACTACTTTGCAATCAGTGTATCTCTTCATCAATCTAGTGTAACATTTAGTGACATCTAGTGGTGAAATTGCTTATTGTAACCACCTGGATAACCCCCTCACAGCCTCATATCCTGTATGATGACAAAAATCTGATATGCTTTTGATGTTGTTTTTGTCTGTTCTGAGTTTTTTAATTGCAAGAATGTAAACTCCATGGTTACGCTGTCGAATAAAAAAGAAAAAAAATGACAAAAGGAAGCCATGTCCGAGTTTTTGCAGAAACATGGCCGACTGTGGAAGAGACCCACCCCTCTGTAGATATAAAAAGCTTATACAGAGGTAAAGGCAACACAGTGATTCTCATTTTGGTGTGATTGTATACAAATTAAAGCATAATTATGCATATTATATTCACCCCAAATCTTACCCAGTGGGCTTTTAAACTCGAGTCTGTCTCCGTCACTGCAGCTGTGTTTTGTTTTAATTATTTATTAGAAATGGTTTGAAATAACTGTAGTTTATTCCCACAAGGTAATTCCTCACGGATATATGAACTTTGACAAACCTTTGGCACCATAATACATTCTCAGTACCCTTAAATATACAGGGTGAGTGACTGAAAAGTAGACTCAGTGAAATATAAGATAAGGAATAAACATTTCATTTTCAAGGCGAGTGTCAGTGCCACTTGACTGCAGTGCTGTGGGCTTTTAACAGTGGTGCTTGACTTGATGCATTTTGATCTCAATCTCACTCATATCATCGTCCAGTCGTGGAGAATTTTATTATAAACTTTTTATATCAATTTTTTTTTTTTATATATCAAACTTTAAAGTCCCGCCGTATTGAAACCTGTAAAAAGTTTACAGGGTTCACAGAAACAGGATAGTCTAAATATAACCGCAAGTGCCAAACCTACTCAGACCAAAACTCCAACGTAAAAAAAACAAGATAAGGAGTCCCAGCTTCAGCTATCTTATTTGGGTTTCCTCACATTGGGAGGAGATATAATCAGACTTATTGTAAACAGGATATTAGGTTTACATGCAGCAAGACCAAAACAGAATATTAGAGGATCCAGAATATTAACAGGATATTGATGTGCAGAAAAACGCACCCTGTCACAGCTGATCAAATGTTGTGTATTGCAGGGCAGCACGGTTCCCTGCTCCCCGTTCAGTGCTACTAACAAAACCGAACCCTGGAGTCATTTTCTGAGGCAATGAGCCTGCAGATGAGAGAGGGGGCTCGGCTCGGGCTTTTACCGCATGTGACAGGAAAATCTCCAATGCATTCCAAACATGTTACATTTACAAGTCTCATTTGAAAAAGAATACTGCTTAGAAATTTTAGCTGACAGCGGAGGCCGTCAGCGTCTTTGGGTCAGCCTTATCTTTGGAAATAAAGGTATCCTGTTAAACCGAGACCTCACAGCCAATAACTTTTATCAACATCTCCAACCGGCGGTAATTTGTCAGGACATTTCTGCTACATAAAGCCTCCCTGTGTTATCCAAATTGATTTTCTCATCGCCGTTGATCCCCTTGCCGATACTGGCACCGATGTCTAGTATTTGGCTAGGCTTTAAATAAAATCATCCCCCAACAGACCAACACACTTTATTTCGACGACTATGATTTACTTGTCAGAGACAGCAAAGAGAGACAGGAAAGGATGCGAGGGTGAGGAAGGAAAGAGGGAAGAGGAGGAAGAAGCTGGGGGATGAAATGCTCAGAGAAGGAGAGAGAAAAGCAGGGAGGAGAGAGGAGCTTTGGGAGCTGAACATTATTTAAACTAAATGAGGTCGAGACCTTGAGATATACACGGAATTTCAAATATAGTTGCTCACATTTGCAGCTGGCTGTGTTTACATGCTTGTGTGTTGTGTGTGTGTTGGCAAGTCTCGACATAGTCAATAGAAAACCAGGTCAATATCATTTTTTTCCCAATAATTGAAGCCTGATGTAAGAAATGAGGCTTTTATTCAGGGTAATACAGGTATAATTCCTTGCTCACACATGCAGCCTCTGATTACAACTTCCTCACTCTTTCCAACATTTCTTCATCTACTTTTTTAATCTCGCTTTCCTCCTTTATTATCGAGGGCTAATAAGGTCGTTAAAATGCCGACCTTACGTTGACCGCACCTTCCCGAATCTCTCCTCCAATCAGCAGCCTCCCATCTGTCGCCTTGGAAACAGATGGCCAATGAGAGAACAGATCAGAGAGCAAAAGGTGCGCCGCTACTGTGGACTCCTATATCACTGTCTAAACAGCGCACGAGCACACACACACCCTCACACACACACACATACACTTTCATTTCTGTCTTCCTCTGGTCACAAACACAGCGCTGTAGCTCTTTTAATGATTCAGTCTGCTGCCGCTATTGTTGTCAGCGGATGCGAGACCACGAGGGAGAACAATGAGAGATGCACCTCTGTGTTTTTGGTTACAAGACAGACGCAGTAAAGCCCTCCGAGAGCGGTTTTCATTTTGATGATGGTGACAAATATGGACTATCTGCTGTGACATCGTAGCACTCTAGACATAGTGGAAGCTGAAAATTCAATTTCAGTGATCAGTATCGCACTTATGTTTACCCACAGTGCAATAATTGAGAAGCGGTGGCAGTTGTGACAGGTTATTGTGTATTTTAGCTGTTATTTTTATTATAGGGTTTGAGGTTTTTACGGTAAACCAATGTGCAGCTAACCTTGTGGTTGTCATTGAGGTTACCAAACATTCTGTGTGTCTGTACGTATACATATATATAAATATATAAATGTACGTGTGTGTCCATTGATTCAACTGCTCTATTTTGGAGTAAAATACTAAAGTGCTCTGCTGCTCCACTTTCACCAACACCTGTTCTCTCTGCTTGTTCCAACTCTTTGTTCAGTCTACTCTGTCTATCTATCTCCTATCTATCTAGCTACCCATCAGATCATGACTTATTTCTCTGTCTTTCTGCTTTTTTTTTTTCCTGTTCCTGTCTCCAGTTGGTGGGGTTTATCTACGCCTGCTATGTGGTCAAGCTCATTTCAGAAGAGGAAGACAGCTGTGAGTATACAGTCACACACCACAAGCTCATTTAAGAAACAATTCCTGGTTCCTAATCAGACAATTATTAGCAAAGACCCATTAGTCATTTTTACTGTATGTCAAGCTTTCTGTTGCACTGGAAAAAATGCACAATAATCACCCCAAATAAATTAGTGTCATAGCCTCGACAAATAAAGATGCATTTATGCAGGCTTGTAAACAAATGAATAAATAGTTATGTCAACATGTAAAACTGAAAAAAACTGCTTTATCTGAACTACTTATTCCTTGAGGGGTTCATAAAGTGGTGTCAGAGTCTATTCGAGGTACCGATGGGTAGTTGCTCACATGCTCAGTTTATACTTTTGTTTGCATACAGGTTCAGTTATGACTCCATTTCTTCAGTGTTTTTTGTGAGTCCTTGGTGAGTTAAACATCTATTTTCACTTACAATAATGTGACAATCAGCTACAGTCACTCAAACATCAGCCTTAATAGAAAAAGAGAACATTTAATCAGCAGTAAGGATGGATAAGCGGCCTCTTACAGTTTTCAGATGATTTTTCTTTGACATACGTGGAGGTTGTTTTTGTCAGGGTTCAGTGGTGTCACTGTTCCGGTGTCAGTGCTGGTAATGTTACATACAAAACTGTCGCTGAGATTAAAGCTGTCACTGATGATTAATTGTCCTTGTCTGAGAATAACTGAAAATGAACGGACAAATAACATGAAGTTTCTATTTTTATTTCAAAGACTATGTGGGTGTTTAGTTATAATACACAAGAATATTTGAAAAACACACAAATATTCAGAAGTAATTTTGATATTAATTACCAAGACAGCAGTTGAAACTATTTGCAAACATATGTAGTCATTATTCTGGTCAGTATGTAGTCCATGGTTTAAGACAGAAGGAGACAAAAGGGTTACTTTTATTATTATTATTATTATTATTATTATTATTATTAGTAGTAGTAGTAGTAGTAGTAGTAGTAGAAGTAGTAGTAGAAGTAGTAGATGTAGTTGAGTAATAGTAATACTAGTAGCAGTAGAAGTAGTAAAGTAGTAATAGTAGTAGAAGTATTAGTAGTAGTTGTTGTAGTAGTAGTTGTAATAGTAGTAGTGGAGTAGTAATAGTAGTAAAAGTAGTAGAGTAGTAGTAGTAATAGTTGTTGTAGTAGTAGTAGTAGTAGTATTAATAGTAGTTGTAGAAGGATAAAAGTTGTAGAGGTAATAGTAGTAGTAGTAATAGTAATAGTAATAGTAGTAGTAGTATTATTATTATTGGAGCCCTGCAAACTAGTGAAGTGATACTAAAAACTACATATTTTTGGAGCTGCCAGTGGAATTATCTGACTTGACGTTGTGATGAAACACATCACTAGTGCTGATCTTTCTCTGTAAATCTTCTGGAGCTTTCCCAGCTTGATGATCAAGAGTCAAACATTTAGTATGACTCTACATCATGAAATTTGCAAGGAAATGTCAGTGTTTCCATGTCTAATCAGGGGTGGTTCCGTCCTCTGTCAAACCTCATTCATTTTCAGACAGGTCAAACTGAAGCCTTTTTCTCACTCTATTTAGAAGTGCCGGAGTCAGACGAGGGTAGTGGTTTTGCCTCGTAACACCACTGCCTCCGTCGGTTAATTTCCTTGTTGGTTTGAATCTGAAATAACACATTAAAATGCCACAGTGACACACACAACCCAGGCTGCAGAAATGCTCTTTTTGTCAGGAAGAATCTGGGAAGTTTAAGAGGCTTCGGGGCTTTAGTTCTGTATGACGGCAAGAGAAAGCGGCGAAAATATTTTAAATATAGCACACGCGTGAATGGATATTGATTTTTTTCAGACGGTCTTTCTCAGGTGGTGAAGACTCAAACTCACCCTTTTCAGGAGCCTCATACAGTTCTGTATAAGTGTCTTATGATTGTCTGTCGTACCGATGTCCCTGAACTACTCCTGTCTCATATCCACACTTGGACGTTTGACGATTAATCACCTCCATCTCGGCCGCTTTCCAACTTTGTAGCAATTTTCAGGATTTTTAGAATAAGGTGGGCGTAAAGCTACACTTTCACTGTGTGCTTGACTTTTGAAATAGCTTTGTATTTGACCCAGCGCAAGCTAATAAAGCCAGAGAAGTCAACAATTGGACAGAAAAGCAGGTAAAATTGTGTCTGAAAAGTCCAAAACACCTCCTGTCGACTTTTCTAACCACTTATCCTTGACCTCTGGGGAAAACATTATGTGCGGAAGGAAAGATGGAAAGGAGAATTCATAAGGAGGTAAGAAACAACACTCTGGTGCTGAGAGAATTCGGCTGCACTAACACTAGATGGATGTTACATAGGTCAGCTGTGGTGAAACTACTTCCCCTGGTGCGTTCTCACCATGTTTAACCCTTTAACCCCTGAGACAGTATTTCTGCTTGGAATGTGTGGCTGTAGAAGTGTCATAAAAGCCAACACTTCCACAAAGAGTGGAACTGAAGTTTGACAGGTTTTTACTAAATAAGGCACTCAGAATGTACATCAGTAAGAGATTTAGGATGTTGAACATGAACTGTGAACTGGAACACACTGAACAACAACAAGTATTTGCATTTTGGCCCTGTAGTTTTTGTTTTGGGGCTCTTTTTTTTCTAAAGCAATCCAGCTGCTTTTTGACACCTGGTTGAACTCCAAAAAGAAGCTCCTCAGCAGTCAAACCTAGGTAAAAACAAAGTAGAAAAAAAATAATTATAATGATAAAGGAAAAACACAACATAACAACATACATAAACAACAGTAAAAACAAAAAAAAACCACAAGGAAAACAGTGTAAAAAAAGTCTATTTTTATAGTGAGTCGGTCTTACTCACTGCTCTGTCCCCCCTCATTACACGGGTGACAGGGAGTGCACTGAGCATGCTCCAATGTCTATGGAAAGCGTAAGGTCTATTCTATCAGTACATTTAGAATTTTTTTTTTTATTGAGCAAACGGTTGAATTTTGAGTAATATTTAAAATAAATCATATTTACAGAACGAGCACAACAGATACGCTAGGGGTTAAAGGGTTAACGTTTAATGCGGGATGTAAATGTGGATAATGTGGTAAAAACTTGACTTCATTATCAAGGATGGAACAGAAATAGGCTTAAACAAAGACTAAATCTGCACTAATAATCACACTCATCCTCTTGTCCAATCATATTGTCAGTATGAATCCTGAATTAGAGCAATTATACTAAAATACTAAATCTATGCAAGATAAACATGAAGCTATAAATGGTGTCTATAAATCTACTCACCTACATGTAATCATTCTTAAGTTTACTTATTGAATTAAACATCATCATTTGCCTACATTATAATAACACTTTAACCCAATAACACACTTCTACCATCCTGATTCAATCACATTTCTCTCCATGAACAACATGTTTCTAGTTCACTGTTTACAATGTAGTTTTATTAAGTAGTTTTATCATCTGTGCCTGAAGGAACCGAAAATGAATGAATGATATTCCTACCGCCTGCAATAAAATAACACTCAAATTGAAGTTATAACATGCAAACCAAGTAAAGGTTCTGCTGCAATAAAACAAGCAAGTCTTTAACGTACAAAACATAGTATCATATCAGACAGTTGCATAAGATGAAAATATGCGTCCTGTCATGTTAAGGTCAGAATTATGGGATGTCATTCTCTCTTTTTCTTTCATGAAGGATAGTCTAGTGTTTCCTATGTTACAGGAGACAGTAAAGGAAGCATTGAAGGTCCTTTCCTTTGCATTTAGAGAATTCAGACAGCTTTTATCACGGCTGACACTCAGATACTTCTGGGTCATTTCAGTCAGAAACCTTCCTAAGCAAAAATGACTTTCAGATGCACCCACAGTGTTCAGAGCATTGGTCACAGCAGTGATATGTGTGTAAAAAAAGGCTACCTACACCCAAACCATGTAGATTCAATGTTTACAGTGTGCTTCGTTTTGATACGGTTGCCAAGTTCTGACTGGACAAAGGCTGTTTTGGAACAGGTTATCCTCACAGTCAGTGTGGAAAATATTTAGTGAAGTAGGTGTGGGTGGTTAATACTTGGGTAGCTGTTACTTCTGAGATGGAAGTGTGAAGTGAGACGCGTGAAATAAATTCAATCTGTTTCTGTTCGTCCATCGCGGCTTGTCCTCGTGGTTCATTCTCTTTGGACCAAAGGGTTAAATGAAGCCGTGTTGGACTAAAGACTTCGACTGACTCAGAATTTACAGTCGGTCTTCTGTCGCCCATAGGCTCATTCGCTTCCATTACCAAAGGCAGACAGAGATGGGAGCATGTGGTTGAGATTCACACCGGATCAAAGATGCAGTATGTTTGTTATTTTACTGCCATTACCGAGAAGAGACACTCAAGATGTTTGAGACCGACCGTATCAAGCTAGGAAATAACTTTTTAGCGGCTACACTTAATTTTAATACCAGGAACAGATGAAGGAAAATGAGCCGAATCAATATGTTAATTCTGTGATTGTTGGTTTTCCGATGCAGCACCTGTCTGTGTGCATTAACCTGACTGAGCCCATTTACCTGAGGCCATCCTTTTAGTTATTCCATTAGAATAGATGCAGCTGATGTGTCCCGAGGATCAATAACCAGGCATGTCTTATTCAACACTGGACTGAGGATGCTGTTTGGTAACACATAAATATTGATAGGTAATAAATGCAGCCCGGATCAGTGGAAATAGTTGCTGAGAGAGGACAAGTTCTCCTGCTTTCCTGAGACGAGCTGGGAAAATGACCTCGGTGCTGTAACTGCTATTATTTCTAGTGCCTTTTCATGCGCCATAATCTCTGCATTCAATGAGGTCGAGGTAAAATTTGAAATCATATAATTGTTATAGAACATTTCAGAGCAATATTTCTCTTTATTTATTCCACTTTGTGCAGAATAATGGAGTTTTAGGGCTTTTTTGGAGATGAGAGTCTCCAACGCTGCATTTTAATACCCTTTGTGATGACAGGAAATCTAAAATGCCACTTGTTCCGTGTCTAAATAATTAATGTCTAACAGTTCTTTTTTGGCCTTTGCTTAAGTGTTATGCTGGCCTTCGGCTCTCGACCTCAGCTTGTACCTTTTTTTTTTTTTTTTTACCCTGAGAGGGAATTTGACGAAACTAAACAACAAATGAAACGCAACTATAAACTGTATGAGTTCCTGTATGAGAAACATAGAACAAGCATCCTATAACCTTTACAACCCTCTCATAAAGAGGCCTAAAAATAATCCTGCTTTAACAAATTCAGACAATGTGACTATTTCCCATGCAAATTTCCAATTCCTGAGTGCACAAGTACATCTCAGTACACTGCATTTGTAATTTTGCACTTTTCAATGCTATTAGAAGGAATCTGGAAGAAGATACAGGTCTCAAGTTAGTATCAAAAGATGAAAAATCAGCGTTCTATGCCAGCATCATGTCTCATTCATCGTCTTCATGTGGCAAAAACACAATTTTCTTCTCTCTCCGCTGTAATCTTCATGTTGCCAGGACTTAATTCTTGAATGTGGCTGCAGAAAACACTGTGCACTAATGCAGTCCCGAAGACTAAACAATAATCAGGGAGCTTTGTAGGGAAATGCGCCTTGGGTGAAGAAGCTAATACTCACTAAGGACCAATGAAGATTTTGAGCTGCTGAGAAAGCTAATTACTCTGATAATTATTCTGTGCATGTGCAAGTTTGTGCAGATGAATGTGAAGGTGTTTTGTGTGTCTGGTTGTGTCTGTCTGTTTGTGTGTGTGTGTGTGTGTGTGTGTGTGTGTGGGAGATTAATCATCATATCCAGTCCTATCTGTCAAAGAGACTCAGATGTGTCAGATTCCTATCAAACGCATAGGGACACACTTAAAAAACAGTATGAACCAAACACACATACACCTACTTAGATAACCATAATCTCAGTAGAATCACTCTCGCATTAATTTTTAGATCTGTAAAGTGTTTGACTTAATAATAAACATCCAGGAAAATGACAGAATGCCACAACAGTGCGAAAGTATTTGTCTGTTAAACGTTTCATTGTTTGCTGCTGGTTCCTATTTTTCTTACAAATTGCACTCGGCGGCTTCAGGCTGCTGAAGAAAATACTCGTGTTCTCGTACATTCATTTGTGAATAACGTTTGAGCCGTTAAATTGGGCCATTGTAGCTCGATAGGCAGCTCTGACAACGTCAGGGGCTCCGTTTTCCTCTTGTGTTCAAAGGGTCGAGAGCGGCAAAAAAAAAAACTCTGCTGAGGCTATTTGACTGCAGCATGAATCAGCAGGAAACTCTTACCGTTCACACCAGGCCAGACTCCCACAAAAGAATCCACACAAAGAAGGAATACATCAAGCATTGGCGATGGCTCTGTATTGTCTGGGTGAAAAACAGTAATGAGTCGAACGATCATACAATGGCGCTGTATTTAAGCAGCCCAGGAAGAGAGAGTGGAGTGTGTGTTGTCCTGGCGGGGGCTATAATCAAACTTTCACATGCATTAAGTCGATGGTGGGAGGCGTGTGAAAGGTGAAGTTGTCTGCCAAGTCAGATGACACCTCTTAAAGGTGGAGTAAGCGATTCTAATCCAATATACTTTTTGTCAGATTCACTTAATGTCACCTCACGGTTCGGCCGCTCTCTGCTCTGGGTGTGTGCTGTAAAAAAGTAAATAAATAAATACAGCATTATACAGTGATAAAACAAGTACATGTGATTTTAACTGCAAGTCCTACAAATCCACAGTATATGGAGCTACAGACAAAACAGAAGAGAAAAAGCAAAGCATGGTACCTGTAGGAATCAGCTGCACATGCCCCGAGCAGCTCAAACCTGCTCATATACACCTACCTGACTTTTAACAGCGATAAGCTGAAAAATACTTGTGACAAGCCCTGTGAATTTGTGCGTGAGGACTCACATTGTGCCAGTGGCAGTTAATATCTGCGCGTATCAAATCATCAGGTTTTATCGTTCCTTCAAAATGTGACAAATCTGCCGCAAAAATAAATAAATAAATAAACGCTGAGTGTTTGTCCAAAGGGGTGGATAACTGTCAACATTGTGATAAGATATTATCCACTGTCCATATCTGTACATGTACCCTTTTTCCATCAACACTTTAGATGGTGCTAGTGTCACCTAATAGACCTGTATACGTTAATGAAAATGTTCAAAAGAAACATGTTACCTGTTGTTACCAAGCTGCCTAAGTTGTATGTCATAATGTTCAAAATACTTCTCTTGTCAGCTTATAGAGTCTCCATCATCATTATTCATTTATCTATATAGTTACAAAAGTGTTTACATGGATGGTAGAGGTTTCTATTATTGGTACTAACAGCTGCAGTAGTAGTATATCCACTTATCCACTGTTAGTACTTGTATTAAGACTAGTAGTGATAGCGGTTATGGGCATTTGTACTAGTTATCGGTAGTTATACTCTCTCTCTCTCTCTCTCTCTCTCTCTCTCTCTCTCTCTCTCTCTCTCTCTCTCTCTCTCTCTCTCTTTCTTTAACCCCAACTGGTCAAGGCAGACAACCATCCTCCAGAGTCGGGGTCTGCTCCAGGTTTCTGCCTGTTAACAGGAAATTTGATTGATTGATTGATTTGAGTCTAGTTTTAAGTTGTTTTTTTTCACATATGCTGTACAGTAGTAATTAAAACCTCAAATCTGTGGTTAATTCAGCAAGTTAAAATCTACTAGAAAATTGTCCTCTAAAGATACTGACCCTTACAACAGCACTTAAAAAGCAAGTTCATACCATCCATATCTAATTATAGAACTGAAAAGGTTGATAAAAATCACTAAATTGCAACACAACAAAGTGGAGACACGACCTTGGCATTCTCAGACTATCAGTAAGGTTAAAAAAAAAAAAAAAAGGGAAACTTCCAAGTCAAATTCAACATTTATTAGCAAATCAAAACTGTTAGTTTTGTTTGCTTAAACATTCCCACCTTTTTCTACCAACATAGAACTAGTGTTGTTAGAGTTTGTAAACCTAATATTGAACCATTCTGAACATTTCAAGCAAACATAAATTGGTTCTGAACCCTGAATGTTGGCTTCCAGTAATAACAAAAAGGAGGTTTTCCCTTGACATGAGGTACGAACTATTGTGGGCATGTCGTATTCTACACACTGGAAAAGAGGATGGAGACAACAACAACAACAACAACAACACTGCAGAAATCTATGAAACCAGTGGAAAAAATGTGCACTTAAGAGTTAGGTAGTGATCTAGTATCGACTGAGGAAAAGGTAGGATGTGCACTGCTTTCACTTGAACGCAAGGATATAAAAGACGCAATCTGGTTGTTAAAACACTACAGAGGCCTTTAAATAAGCCGTCAAAGGGTGGAGGTGGATGGGGTAATATCGCACTACCGTTGAGAATCGCCCTCCGTTAATGACCACGGTTCTCCTCTAAACCTGTGGAGATGTAGGATGGTTCGCTAAACTCACCAAGGCTCACAGGAACCTCCTGAATAGAACTGATTCAAAACCCAGAACTAAGTTGGTGTAAAAGGCCCATGTCTGCCTCCATGTAATCATTTTAATGTCATGCATAAACCCTCCCAGGCCATTCATCCTGCCCAGCACTGGTGGGACGTATAATTTCACAGCTATGATCAAGTCGAAGGTGGGCTGTGTTTGTTTAGGTTCACATATCAACAGCCTTTCTCACAAATCATTTTCTCCGCCTTCAAAAACTCCCAAGGCTCCAATGAAACAAGGATGAAATTTTGATTGAACCAATTTCATTATTACATGAATAACAACAGTATGTAAAGCATACGATGTAAAGATATGAATCAATAACAGCTCAGTGCCTCTTTATTTGTTTAGTGTGTGATGTTATTAATAAACAAATGGCATTTCTGGAAATTGAATCGCCTGCAGTTTAATGTTGGTTTCCCCTTGGTATTAGCGCTTATGTTTCGTCTTATTACAGGCTTAACCCTTTATAGTTCACTCATAGAACTACTCTGAAATTCAACATTTCTACCTTGATGTGTTATTGGACGACATAACAAGACTTTAGTACTTTGGTGAAATTTTTCTAAATGTTTTATTGTCATATAGAAAATCAAAGTCAATGAAGTGACCATATTTGGTTCCTTACCCGTAAATTTAAAAAAATAAAGAAAAGAAGTGTATATAAAAAATACAAGAAAAACATATGTAATGTGAAAAGAACATGTATTTGATAACATTAGACCAATATAAGTGCTGATCCAGACACCTGTCAACATCCACATTAACCCTCTGAACATCATTACTTACATTAGTACCATTACTTTATGGTACCTAGCTAAGCAAGTACACGCACTGTTCATGCAAAGGTGGACCTTACAGACCCTGTAGACCACATTGGACCTGAAACTGTTGACTCACTGTCCTCACTGGAACTGTTACTGTCACTGTCTTGGAATGTGTGTGGAAATGACCAAAAATAGTCACTTGCCCGATAAAGGGTTAAGGTATGCGACGTATAACCGCTTTCAACCCGGCAGTGACAGCCAAATTCCATATTGTACTTGATGTTGCGAAATCTCATTGAATAAATGCGAAAGTATGCTGCTGATCAAGGCGAGGAAGTACCCTTTTATGAGCTCTACCACATCAAAGTAAAAAAAATATCACGACTTGCTCGCTTCAAAAGTCCAGGCTGCCTGCCTCAGTCTGGGGGAAGCAACCACCTGCTGGCAGCTCCACAGCTCCGCAGCCTGTGGACGCCTCCTAGATTATTTAGAAGTTAAGAGTAGTCTCAGGGCATAAATATATATCAGTGCACAAGTCTTAGTCTTACTCCTAAAAATAGAACTAGATTTGCATCAGTGAGGTTTTATACAGCCGAGGTGAAATTTCCACTCGGAGCATTTTCATGACTGAAACCTGATTAGAGCAGTGATAGAGGTGGTGGATGGGAAGCAAAGTGTGCAGTCGAGGCCTCGGTTGGTGTAGGCAGCACATTATAATGAATCATCAGCAGTGGGAGGTTCCCAGGCACACGCTTTCTCTAATTGATGTTTTTTTTTTGTTTTTTTTTTTGTGCAGTTGATTTTATAGGAGGGTTTGACTCGTACGGTTACCAGGGGCCTCAGAAGACCTCCCATCTTCAGCTACAGCCCATGTACATGTAAGTATACATCCATCTATTACTCTAATGGGATATGAAGAAGAAGGAACAAGTAAAACAGACTCAAATGAATTTTAAACTTTGATTTAATGTAAGGACACAGCCCACCAAAATGGATACACTGTTGTCCATAAAGTTGGAATAATCTTTTTATTTCTGTTTATACACGTCAGTAATCACCTTTGACCAGGTGCAATGATTACATACAGAGTCTCAGCTTTGCTTTATTTATCAAGAATAAATCGCATTGCCACAATCATTTCACAAGAAGAGGTACAAATGTTTTATTCCAGCTTCATGGGCAACAGTGAATATACAGTACTGTGTAAACTGGATCTTAATACAGAGACTGAGAAATGCACGTGTGTGGTCATTAAAACTTTAACCTCCTAAGACCCAGGAGCCCCACAGGTTTTTGAGTTTTGGCTTTTTTTAATTAAATAATTGCTTATAT
>JAPQRQ010000017.1:12216123-12226379 GCA_037367365.1 Apogon talboti
TCCTCTTTTCTCCTCTCCTCTCCTCTCCTCTCCTCCTCTTTTCTCCTCCTCTCCTCTCCTCCTCTCCTCTCCTCTCCTCTCCTCCAGGTCGAAGTAAACCCAGGAGCTCCTCTCGACTCCCTGCCTTACCAGTCACCACTACTTAACATCCTGCTTTTACAACTCCGTATGTTTTCTAACAAACAACACCCGAGACACAGACATGGAGACAGGATTGAGGAGACGTTCTGCGATTCGTTGTACAAATCCCCACAGTCCTGGCCTCCCTCCTCTGCCTGTCTGCTGTTTTTAATGGAGTCCGGTCTATTCCTGATAAAACACTAGCCTCCTGTGGTTGAATAAGGCAATTGCAGGAGATGTGAACCCCATTACTGTCAGGCAGCCCTGGTCTCAACTGCCTCTTCTTTTTTTTTTTTTTCTTTTTTTTTTCTGACTGTAAAAGGATGCAGTCTGGAGCCACTGACTTCATCCTTTAATGCTTTTGGGTGTCTGCATAATGAAAGAAACCAAAGGAATGCAAAGAGTCACCGTCCGGTCAATGAGATCTCCCGGCTTCCAAGGACAATGCTCGGATTATTTCTGTTACCACACGGAGCCATGCTTGTTTATACTGCTGCAGAAAGAGGCTACCGTCGCTACATTTCAAAGAGAGCGTGTGAAGTGTTCCTGTCTCTTGAGTGCAGATAAGCCTGACCAAAGAGTTAAAAATTCCGGAGACACGTTTGACTGTCTCTGGAAGTTTGTGCTCTTTTTATCCCACATGTTAAGACACTTCCAACTGAACTGACCAACCATCGACTAATCAGAACCGATCGAGGAATGTCACCCGCCTTTTTGTTTCATTTCGGTGCATTTCATACAGCGGAGAGAAAAACATCAGATACAGGGGCACTGACACGTGTCTTTGCCCGGACTCAAAGTGGACAAACCTTATGTTGTTGTTTCATCAAACACTTTGAATGTTAACAGTGTGATGGTAAAGAATTACATAGTTAAATCTAACATGTGCATGTGTACAGGAAGCAGACAAACTCACACACATAGACAGCTTATAACAGATTTATACAGTACATACAGATCCAACTGTTTTTTACTAATAATGTGAATCTAAACAATGTTTACAATAGTTACTCTGTCTGCCAGACAGAAAGACTGAAACTTTGACTGACAGAAGGACAGGCGGATGAGACAGTTTAGACAGACAGGCAGACTGGGACAAAGCAATGACACTTTTTTTCGCTGCAGGATCCCAGAGGCAGTGGGGTGTTTCCTGCCGTACCGCAGGCAAAACGGGGCAGTTTTTCCAGCTGTGTCTCTGTGGGTTGTTGCTGTTGGTGAAATATTTTGTCTTCCATCTAAGACAGACAGATAGTCAGAATGTCAGGCCGAAAAACATCACCCTCCTTGTCTCCCGACAGTTGAGGTCAAGCTGCGGCGTCCTCCCCTGTCCACCTGACACGCCGAAATCAACTCAAACTCAAAAGCGACTGTCACGCGAACGCTTTTCCCCCCCGAATATAAACCAGACACTTGGAGGTCAAATAAAGTGCCACTTCAGCCTCGTCAGCATCCCGTTCTTCCTAATGCAGTAACAAAAATGAAACCAACCAAAAACTTCCATCACCCATGACAAAAACAAACACCCTTTACAGAAATGACAATCACAGAGTGGCCTGAATCCTGTCATTGATTGGCATTTTTGTACCACGTATAAATAAGCAGAACAGTAAGAATTCAGGGAGCTGTATGCAAGTTAGGCCCAATCACATCTTCCACAGGAAAAAAAAAAGGCTGGAAAAGAGAAGCCTCCAAGTGTGGTTTTTGATCTTTTGGTTTATTTCTATCATAGTAATGCGTTTTCAACCGTCGGTGAATGACAAAAGGAATGGCGAAAGACGTGCAAGAAGCTGAACCCACTCTGACACTGTACGCCTCGCCTGCAGAGTAACAAGGACAAAAATTATACCAGAGATATGCCAGTGACTTAGCAGCTCCCCGCTTCACCTCACTACTCGAATTTTAATGTTGAAAGTGCCAACTTTATCGCCACATGGGTATCTCTTGCCTAGTTTCTGAAAGCCACAGACTGGGACCAAAACTAATGGGTCTCAGGTTTACTTATCTCGGATTCCCTTGTTGGAAAAATAGGGAGGATATTACAAATCAAGTATTTCACATTTTGCATTCCAGGCTGATAAAGCAGCCCCCCGTTCCTGCAGATTCTCAGACATGTAAAGCAGACGTGTTGGAGACAGACGGGCCAGTCAGCAGGTTTTCACTTTGATTATGTTCAGAGGGGGGGAAAAAAAAAAAATCCACTTTCTCCTTCTGGAAAAATGTGATGATACATGTTTCATTTGTGTTGCGATCGCTGGACCAAACATTCGAGGCCTTTTCAGTCGACAAAGGAAGTTGATTTTCTGTGGGAAAACAGACGCCAGGATGGACTAAACAGACCGTTTGACAAACAGATCTCAAAGTCCGCCCTCCACCGCCCCCCTGTGCCAGTTATCGTCGGCGGTATCCCGTTCACGTGACGTTTGTTTTGTAACGGCGCTTGTGCGTTACAATCAAAGAGTCAGTGAAACGCCGCTGACGGACACTCTGGACGACAGAAACAGCATTTGTGTGTTTGCATGAGGTGTTTCAAACCTGTTGCATATTTAATCTCATGCTGCGTGTGACTAACTAGCTACTTAAAAAGGAACTGTTTGGTTTGTTGAATGCTCCTCGGCTCTTTTCAAAGAGTCCTAAATGTGAACTTTGTGGTTTTCTATAAATAACACCGTCTGAAATGTCTGGCGAGTAAAGGAGAAAAATAGCTACTACAATGTAAAACTGAAATGTAACTTTGAACTTCTAGACGTTTTTTAATCACATGTGGCCGTGTTTACTGTTTTTTCTAGTTGACTAATAATGTATGATGTTGTGTACAAGTGGGATTACTGTTTTATTTCTTCTAACTGTACAGTGTATTTGATAGGTGCGAGTTGTGCCAGAGAAGGAGGAGAGAATCGACGTTAGTTGCACTATAGTCTGTAATTCTTTCAGTAAACGTTCTGTCAGGGCTGGAAATTCACTTTCACTTCAGCCCGTGGTTAATTTAACATTATTAATTTATATTTAAATTGTCAACAAAGACTGCACATTGCTTTTTAATAAATAAAATGACTGAAGGTGAAGTGTCTTTTCACTATATCGCTGTGAAACGGGTCATATACGGCATCCATTATTAATAGGCTTAATTGAAAGAAATAGACGTGCCATTAGTAAAAGAGTTAGAGTTTAATTTGAAATGAAAGTGAATTAATTTGCAACCGTTTATTCTAAACTGAATGAAATGAAAATGTCAGGCACTGTGGCAAACATATGAGTAACATAACCAGTGTAACATCTGCCAGTCCGATATGTTTAATGAGCTGTTATTCCCCGAATCAGAAAGCATTTCAGACCTATAACGTGTGTGTGTGTGTGTGTGTGTGTGTGTGTGTGTGTGTGTGTGTGTGTGTGTGTGTGTGTGTGTGTGTGAGTGTATGTGTGTGGGACGTTGTACTGCAACGCATTGTACTTTTCATGTTGTCATGGTGAACTGAACAGTACTTAACCCAGAACCTACGAAGCCAAAACATCAAAGATTAATTAATGAACAGCAATAACTACAGTAATAATGTAGATGAGAAACAACAAATTCACTTGTTCTTTTTTTTCCTTAATTCCCTTCAGAGTTTTTGCAACAGTCAGTAAAGCCTTTTCTGTAGATGTAAGAATTCTGTAAATAGAGTTAAGTGTTTGAGGGATAAACTGAAGCAATTTATTTAGTTGATAAAAAGTCAATTTTTTTTTTCTTGAATTACAGAATCTCTCCTAATCTCTCCATTATGAGCCTGTACAGTTTTACCAAAATGCAATTAGTCAGATGGTGCCGTTTACATGTACAAAGAAGATATTAAAATATTTTACATAATTGGAAAACAAGACATGTACAGCTTCAACAAACAGTCTTCATCTGTTTTAGTATTAATTATTACATGCAAATGATGCTTAAGTTAGATGTATTTGGGGTCTTTATGCAGCTAAGGACAGGGAGGGTGTGTGTACTTGATGCCTGATCACTTAAAGACTGTTAAAAAGAAGTTTTTACAGCAACATTAAAGAGGTTCTATGTAGTATTAATATTCCAAACTTCATCAGAGAACACAGCACTACCAAAACCACCAACAAATCAACACCATGTATCCACAGACTGTATCAGTCACTGAATCAACTTTAAAGCTCAGTGTTTACACCCATCTGTATTATGGTATCATCAACTTTTCTTCTTCACACTACATCTCATAACTGCTGACTTTGACAGTCGGTCAAAACAACACTGTCTTAAAATGGTCATGTGTTGAATCAGCTGATAGTTTACATTATAGCGCTGTTAGCTTAGCTCTGTTTTAAGACAAGACAGCCACAGTAAAACCACAAATCACCTGTTTTCTGTACAGTTTGTGTTGTCAGTAGCTGCACTAAAGATCTGTTTGGAACCATCTAAAACAAGGTCAGAACTGTCACAGTTTAGTCTGAATTATTTGTTGACAAATGACAAACTTAGCAAAGAAAATAAAGTCATATAATATATTCATACCTTCATAAGCCTCATAATCAAACTCACCCGTATAGAAGAAACACTATGGTTTCATCATCAGACTGCATTCTTTTCATTTACAGCTGTGTCCAGTGGAGAAAACAACAACAACAGTCCTTGTAGCTTTTATTTATTTGTCTGTATAAGTTCTTATTTGTCATCCTTAGTTGTTTTTGAAGTCCAGTCCAGTTGAACTTTGAAAACAATTAAGGACACTTTCTTTGACTTTAAAAGTTGATTTTAATTGGTTCTCATCCCATTTCGTTACTTTCTGACCCTTTGCTCAAAGGACCCGTGCTGTTAGTTTTCCTCACCATGGTTGACTGACAGAATGACTCACTACTCCCTCTAGTGGTCACATAAATACCTGTTGATCCACTAATCCTATCAATACCGTGTAAATAATTGGTGTAAAATAGAAGTTTTTCATCTTTTCATGGTCATCAGATATGACCCATTTGGACACCCAGAAGCTCTGTAGTTACCATGGAAACACCGTCATCTTCTACAACATTGATTCACCAGTAAAACCTATGGAGTTGGATCAGTGACAGTGGATGGAAACACTTGGTTTATGTTCAGTTATTGATATCCTTTTCTTCAGATTTCTCTGTAATCTTAGCTTTAATGAACATCTACATGATCAGTAAATTAAATTCAGGAAAATACCTGATTTTCACTGAAAAAACACAAAATGCAGAAGATAATTTTACAATAAATGGTGATAAATCACTCAAGGAAGGTTAAATACAGAGAAAAATGTATTTGGGAAATGATACAAAAGTAACACTGGGTCCTTATGGGTGAAACACTAATGATAATTTTAGGTAATTGTATTATATTTGAAAGTAGAAATACTACATATAGCCCCTTTAATGTTATTACATTATAACAAACTAAATGCAGAATGCAACCCTGAAGTAGCTGTCATCTAAATCCAGACAAATGAAGGAACATATCTGCATAATTTAGACAATATTAAACAAAGAATATGTCTCCATTATACTGAGAACACTGTAAGACAGGAAATATATTTGCAGTAAATTTGGCTGTCACTGTAGAGATGATATACAATAACACACATTATATCCACAGTGTGAGTGTGGGAATATCCACTGAAAACATTCAACTTTCACTGAGGCTCTGGGTTGATTTGTTAACGTTCACCACTGACTCTAACCATCTCTGTTGGTTTAACTCCTTCTCTTTTCACGACGGGTGTCCCAAATGTGAGCGGCTGTACATAAAGTAGACAGGTGGGAATAAAAGCAGACAGTGGAGAAGGGAAGTCTAATGGTGTTCTGTTCTCTGACACAGACTGTATATTTCTTTGTCTCGCTGTGGAAGGGGGAGGAAACGCTTCCACACGTCACTGAGTTTTCACAGTCCGAGCCTGGCTGCTTCTGGGATTGAAGCTGAGTGGGTCCAGTATTTCAGCCCTGAAGAAAATCCACTTCAAACTGAAGCTGAATCTGTTCTACAGAGGGAAACATTCATAACTCTGATCACTTTCTTTTTTCAGTGCAGTTAAGCCTTTCCTGACTGGACACGGACAATAATTCACTGTCTGTTTAACTCAGGCCACGTTCACACTGCAGGCTTTAATGCTCAATTCTGATATTTTGCTGAATGCATGTCGTTCTCATTGTAATTTTAATGGGCCTGCCATCAGACTTATGTTAACACTCTTCAGCAAGGGTGTCAAACATACGGCCTGTGGGCCAAAAGGGTCCCATCCTGCCCATATGATGAACTTGCAAAGTGCATAAATTACACTGAGGATATTAACAATCAAGGGTCTCAGCACGAGTTGAATTAGTATTACTATCATAACATAATACGATAATAATAATAATAATAATAATAATAATAATAATAATAATAATAATAATAATATCATTATTTATAGGTATAAATAATGACAACTCCAATTTTTTCTTTTTGTTTTAGTGTAAAAAAATAATAATTAAAGAATAAACACAAAAAAATTTGAATAAGCTGAACAAATATGAACAAAATGAATTATCTTAAAGAGAAGTGAATGTAATTTTACCAATATTCTAAATGTTTTGTGTATTTATAGATCCACTGTGATCTGCAAGTTGCAATGTACATAATATTACACATACATTATATAGTTAAAATTGCACCTATTTTTCTACTTCATGTTTCTCACATTTTTTAAAGGGTAGTTTGTAGATGTAAATATTTTCATTATGTCATTTTAATTTTTTCACCCTAAATCATACAGAAAATTTTGGCGCTGACATTATTTATTATGTTATTATTTCACTAATCCAGCCCATTTGAGATTGTATTAGGCTACATAGGGATACTGAACTTAAATGAGTTTGGCACCCCTGGTCTACAGCCTTGAAGTGACGCACATACACAGTCAATATGGATTTTGGATGCATTTCAGTGATGTAAAATTGAAATCGCATTGCAAAACATCAGATATTAGGACCATATATGTAAGTGCCCTGGGTCTGATTTGAAAAAATAGAATTTGTGCTGCTCAGACTGTTAGATAAGGGTCATATACAGAAAAAAAAGTCAGATTTGGTCCACTTTTACCTACAGTGTGAACAGAGCCCATCTGTCATTGCTCCATTGCAGTAGAAGTATCTCTAGTTTTCTTCTATCCTCATCTACTGCTTAAAGGTAAATGCATTAAATCTCTGTATATAGAATAATAAACATTAAACGTCCAACAATTAAGATTGAGCCCCTCTTGAGTCACGTGTAAAAGCTGTTTTTATAGAGACCCATTGAGCGAAGTTTCAGATGGAGTAAATCCTCAGAAGTAGGAGTTTAAATATTGATTCGCTCCCCTCTTTGACCCGTTCTGTGTCCAAACATCAGGGGCGTTTTAAGCTGAGACGTGCTCTTGTGAAGGCTTTTAACGTGGTTGCTGTTCTTTGCTAAAAACCAATTGGCCACAGCCAGGACAAGCAAACTAATTACCATGAGCCTCGCAGCCTATGGCATTAATGAGGACTTGTAACAGAGCTAACAACCCATTTTACAGACACCACACTTAGGTTTATTTGAAAGGTTCCAACAGAGCTGAACTAAAAATGTGTCCGTCCAATTTCATTTTCATCCTTCGGGTGTTCGAGTGTCACTTACGCTGTATGAAATGAAATGAGCTCAGGTTAAGGGTATGTTTTATGATGAGAATCCTGAATGAATACAGTAAAACATGACTGGTGTATAACAGTAAATGTACCCTTTACCTGCACATGACGACGTCCTCGTCCAACGGCAGGGCTGACGACGACGCCAGAAAGGTAAGAAAAGCGCCATTTGTAAAGGCTTATTGAGGTTAAACACTGCCCGGCCAAATAACAGATTTAACTAAGACAACAGTTCAGATCCTTCCATTGGATAATCACTGTAGTGGTTAATGTGTTTGAGCTTTAGCTTTAGCTGATGCAGTTGTAGCATCTCATTTATTAACCCAGGGATGACAAAGACATTGTAGTTCAGGGGCCACATTCAATCTAATTTGATTTCAAGTGGGTCAAAGCATTAAAATAATAGCATAAGAAACTGCTCCAAATAATCTGTGCAATAAATCACACTCATATAATCTGTACATATGTCTATATACTGTATATAATTATGTATGTAGATATGTGTATATAGGTGTACATATAAATATCTCCCCATTCCAACCTGTAGTATATTCAATATCTACATAACAGCTGTAAATATCTTATCTAAATGTAATTTCTTTTTGATTTGTAAGTTACATTTCTAATTTCCTATTTTGTATCTATTCATTGTACTGACTGAATGCTCTTTTGCACATGCTGTAAATCTGGAATTTCCCCTTGCGGGACTAATAAAGGAATATCTTATCTTATAATAACCTATAAATAATGACAACTCCAAGTTTTTCTTAACAACACAGCAAATGTGTTCTGTAACAAAAGCTAAGGGCAATCTGATGAAATTAACATTTATTTTTATTTTATTTATTTATTTTTTTTGATGGGCCATGTCGGAAGCCAGACTAGATTTCTACCATTTCTATAATAATAATAATAATCATAATAATAATAATAATAATGGTTTGGATTTCTATAGCGCTTTTCAAGGCACTCAAACCGCTTTACAATTTTACTATCTACTATACATTTCTACTACCTTTTCATTTGTAGCATTTAAGTGCATCTTTAATGTGAGGTTTCTAACCACAGTGTATCCATGGAGCCATAAGCTAAAGGTAGAGTTAGAATAAGGTTGAGCTTACACTTGTATGTTGTTTAAACTGATATAGTTTAAGATGTGTTTCTGTCACATTTTAAACACATCCTAGAAGTTGTTCCCTTCCAAATGAAGTCTAATAGGTGTTTCCTGGCCGCACACTTCTTCTGTTATAAGCCTATTCTTAAAATGATCCACTAGAGGTCTAAGAGTTTGATTGACTGATATAATCTTAGCCCCTCTCGCAAACATATGGACACTAAAAACACATAAGGCATGTCTGAAATGAACTATCTTTAACCCTTGAGATATTATTCCAGGTAAACGTGCTGCTGTGAATTGTCGGTGTCATAAAAGCTGCTGTGAGTATGTGCTTGTGTTCCTTTTCTTCAGTGGTTTTAAGGTGGAATTGCACACAGATTACCAGGAATTCTTTTACCCAGGTAAATCCTCCTGGTATATAGTTGTACATATTATCCATACTACATCTTTATATTGCCCACCTGTATATTAGTATAATACATCTGTATACTGTTCATACTACATCTGTATATTTTCTGCATATTATTGCTAACTTATCCCAGCTCTTTTATATCACCCTTTTTCTGTACATAACTGCTCTTAACTGTACATACTGTTTATTCTGTATATACTGCACTTGCTGCTCTTTGCACTTCTGATTAGATGCCAAACTGCATTTGGTTACCCTGTATTTTTTACACGTGTAATGACCATAAAGTTGAATCAAAATCAAATTAAAGTTCTTGGTATTTTGGTGGAAAAGGGCCTATGGTGACGCTCACTGTTCTTCAGTCCAACAGGGTCTCTGCAGGTTTCAACAAGTCAAATTTAAGATTTTTTGAGACTTAAGACCATAATGAATACAATTTAAGACCCATTTCACATCCATACTGGCAAAAAAAAGTACAATAGCTTCTTCAAAAATCAAAACATTTCAAAGTGAGACTGAAGTTTATGCATTTGTTTTAAAATTAAGTAGTGTTAATACATTTTTAAGACCTTTCAAACTTGTATTTAACACATTTTATGAGATTTTAAGAGAATTTTAGACATTTTAAGGCTTTAAATTAAAATTATTGGATTTTAGACATATTAAGACTATTTAAGAGCCCTGTAATATATGGTACAGTCTAATAACACAACACTTTGAAATAAATTAAATGAATCAAAACAGAGTAATATTAAAAACGGACATTATGAAAGGAGAGTTTTATTTTGGTAAGGTAAAATCTAAAGGGGTATTTAACACCAGATGTGATGGACATGAACCACCAGTTTGGTGAGTTCACTTCCACAGCTCGGAGGTTTTAAATCCATTTCCTCACCACTGTTTGCTCCTGGAGGATTCTGTTGGGTTTCTGTAAATTGGCTTGAGAGTCTGGTTTAGACC
>JAPQRQ010000017.1:12233298-12254631 GCA_037367365.1 Apogon talboti
ACTCGGTGCACACATAAGGCGCACCGCATTATAAGGCGCTCCGTCCATTTTGGAGAAAATGTAAGACTTTTAAGTGCGCCTTAGAGTTGTGAAAATACGGTATAAGCGCAGATATTTATTTTTTAATGACATGGTCTGTAAAATCCTTCTGGAAAGTAGATTAGATGATAAATAAATCTAACACTAGCTGGGTTCCAATTCAGTATCAAGATCAGTGGAGTGTTAATGTCCAATGAGTGTCTTTCCCCTCTATTCATTTAGGACCTAATGTCCATTGTGCTGGCATAGCATTAGTATTAAATAGAAATATGTTCTCCAAAACAGAAAATGGTTCATATACAAACAAGTGTCCATTTTTTTTCATCAAGTTTTGTATTTTTTGAGACTCAGAGAACCTGACCATGCGCAAATCTGTTTCCTTCTCTGCTTGAAGCTTGGCCCTGCACAGTTGTTAATTATTTCACAGAACAGCTGTTATTACATTAAGATTTTATGAGTTTGGATTTCATCACTCGGCCAAAAAAGAGAAAAAATAAATAGTTGAACCATGCCAGACACACGTGTATGTAAAACAGAGGCTGAGTGTGTGAGCAGGACAACCAGTCCGACCAGTCTGACAGTGGTCATCACAGTGTTGTGGCAACAATACTAACAGATCAGCTCTAATGTCTCCTGAGGATATGTTTTCATAATCATGTAATAGGGTTTTGGACTCTGTGTGTGTATGTGTGTGTGATACCTTCTGTTATTTCATACACTCACACACACACACACACACACACACTCACAAAATGCTCCAGAGCCTTATCGTGTGTCAGTGTAACAGGTCTCACTGGCTTTGATGGACTGAAAGAAAGAGTGAAGAGGGAGAACGAAAGTGAGACAGAAAGAATATATGACATGACGAGGAGGGCGAGAGAAGGAATCAGAGAAGTGGAGATGCCCTGAGAGGAAAAGCTCATAAAAAATAGAGCTGGATGGTGAAAAGAAAAGAATAGGTGGAGATCACGTCTTCTTCCTCTTGCCCTCAGCTCCACTGTGACGCTGAGGGTAAGCTTTGTGAAATTAGATGAGATCTATTCACATGTTCAGTCAGAGCTGGGTCATCTCCACTTATTATATCCAAATGTTGATGTGGAATGTATATCTGAGTATTTTAATGACGTGGATAAAAGGTTCAGCTGTAAGTAAAAGAAAAATAATAATAAAAAAAAATCCAAACAGACAAATGAATATATACACGTATACAGTATCTATAGTATCTGAAAAATGTGTCTGTAACACAGTGTACAGTTAAGGATGAACGACATAATGCAAATTAAAGAAAATGCTCACATATAAATAAAATTGGCCTAAATATTCTGAAAATATATTTGAAATAACATGAAAATTTCATCCATGTTATTAAAGTTTAAAGATTTAAAATAATGACCTGTCTGAAAAGCTCTATACCCTTTTACAAGTGCATTTAGATTTGCCTTCAAATATTCCACACAAAATGTTCCGACTCACTGAAGTTATTCATTCCTGTCATTTCCTCTGATAGTTTCCAGGTTTCACTTCATCTTTTCCAACCGTTTTTTTCTGGATTCTGTGTTTGCAAAACAGACACTGTTAATGATCCCACCGTCTTTTTTGGTAATGAATTTATTTGTTCAGTACACAAACTCCTGCAGGTTAAAACAGACTAACCAATCACATTTAGTAGTGATTCTGCATCCTCACATATACTTCTATCACAGACAGAGTACGTAGTTTGTATTAAGGAATGTTTTTTCACACTGTAGTTATTTGCATTTGATTATTTTGTTATGTGTGAAATTTGCACACAAACAACTGTTTTGCATGAAATTCAGCAAAACTTAATACTTAAAACAAAAGCTTTATGAACATATGTGGGAGCTTCTCTTTTCCTGCCGTTGCTGTCCTACTGAGACAAATATCACATTGAATCTATTGATTTGTTGCCAAATCTCGATCTACAATCACATGATATATACTCATAACAGCCAACCAGCATTTAAGACACTTATGAACAGGATGGTTCACTGGAGAGTCACTTTCTGTTTCACTCTGACACGGTTTATTTGCAAACCGTGTGACATTCCTGCCCCCTTAAGGTGGCTTTTTTGCATATTTTAGTGTTTCTTTGTAGTTTTGTGTATTGTTAATATTTTTCAGTTTATGTTTTCAGTATAATTTTGTGATATTTTTATACAGGCTTTTTCCACTGTATGTGTTTGCTGCTAAACAGAAACAGAGCTGCTGAACTGATTTTCCTCTAACAGTGACAATAAAGACCTATTCTATTCTATTCTATTCTATTCTATTCTATTCTATTCTATTCTGTGAAGGAGACTATTGGCAAATTTAGTCCCATTTATTCCAATGAAAGAAGTGAGTGTGATATATAGATTTAGATCTATTATTTAGTCCTAACCTCAACCAAGAAAAACTTACCCACATATCCTCTGAACATTCTGACATTAAAATGACATTTTTAAGATTTACATATTAGTTGAAAACTGACTTTTTTGAGGTCTGTCTGTCTTAGCAACACACTCTCACAAGATCTGGCAACACAAGTCTCATGTGGAGGATGTAAAAAAAAAACAATCTAAAAAAAGAGAATGAATGGAGTTGATGATAAAATAAAGTTAGATGTTTGTAAAAATGATATATCAGTGTGTTATCATTTTATTTCGACCTCATTAATGTACTTTCAGTCGTCCGAGGTCCTCAACCTTCCTGCCTACGCCCACTTAGGAAACACAAAGTCTACAGTTTCATATCATTAACAAAGCCTACACTGCACCATGTTGGTAAGTGGAGGATTTTTGACCCATCACTATTCATTAGTCTTGCAACATTAATGCTACAAACAACCCTTGTCGCGGTATTTTCTGTGTTGGAGAATCTTTATAGCAGCAGCACAAAAGTCAGGATCGGGTCAACTCATTTATGGGTTTGTTTTCTCCCAGCAGGCGCCAGAAAAATCAGAAACATGCAGATAACTTGGCAGACTGTCTTCACAGTGTTTGTGGTTGTGTAACCTTGCCTTGGTTAGTGTGACTTTAGTTTAAGATGGCACAGGCAGACTTTATCTCCAACATGGATAAGTGACTGACATCACTGTGCTAATGATATTTAACAGCTGAACCTCAGGAAGTGCAATCAGAGCGAGATTTGCCAGTCTCCTGTATAGGGAAATCTCTTTTCTCTAAGCTCATATTGTCAATAAACATCTCCGTTGTAATTCATCCAAAGAGTCTCCTGAGTGTGTCTCAGTCGTCACTGTATTTCTAAACCTGCTCACAGAAAACTCTCTGGCACTCTGTGAAATACGGCCTCTAGGAAAATGAACGTGGAGGGAGAATTAGAGCAGAAAAACTCCAAAGTTAGTCTCAAGACGTTTTCAATTATGTGGCAATTTGTATTTGATGTTTCGTTTTAGTCATTTATTATCTTCCGTGTTGAACAAGGTGCAATAAATGAAGCACATTTGGTAAATATCATCCAGCTGTGCATTCAATGTGTGTATGTGTGTGTACACTGCTGACTTGTGTATGTATGAGACAAGAAAAAATACATGTGGAATCCCTAAACAATGTCAGTAAATGTAACTATATGCACTTTCCATCCGGTATACAGCTTATGTTGTGTCAGGCTCTGAAGGCAGTAGATGTTCCTGCAGAAACACGTCTCATTATTACCTGTTTGTTGTTCCAAAGGTGCGAGTGGCCAAAGCTTACATCAGCTGTCCCATCCCGGAGTGTAGCGGCTACCTGGAAGAAGGACTTCTGCTCTCCCATTTGTCCAATGAGGACGCGGCAAAATATCGGTACTTTTTGGAACTCAGTCAGCTGGACTCGAGCACCAAACCCTGCCCCCAGTGCAGTCAGTTCACATCCCTGAAGAAGCACAACCCGAACCGCACCGAGCACAAATACAAGGTACGAATGCAAAACAGCGGCGATAATCTATCTTTATTTATTTTTTTAATTTTTTTCATGTAAAGCACTTTGTGTTGCATTTATTTGTATGAAAAGTGCTATATAAATAAAAATTGATTGATTGATAATCATCAAAACACACAAGAATGTTTTTAATGCAGCTGATATAGAAGTTAACTCTTTAAAACCTGACGTGTCATCGCTGACACACCCTTCGCATATGCAGTTTGGATGGCTGTAACTCTTTCACTGTTTGCGCAACTGGAAAAATTCCAACGGTTTATTGGCTTTATTGGGTCATTACAGTAATTCCACTCACACCTGTACTGAAAGCTGGAGAAGAAGCTGTTTTGTCAGTATTATAACATGCAGTAAATTGGAAATGACTGCTAGAGTTTGAAAGTTCTACGTGCTCTAGAAAAATGGGCAAAAGACTCACTCACAGCATATTTTCTAACCTTTTTATGGTCAAAATTAGAAAGAAAAGTCCAGACAGATCATTTTAAGCATAGGGTTTGAAGGGTTAAAAAACAATATAGCCATGTGTCTTATTGTGGGCAATTATGTTGTGTCTCTTTCTTGCACTGAAATGCAGATCCAGTGTAGCAATTGCCAGTTTGTGTGGTGCTTCAAATGCCACGCGCCCTGGCACAACGGCCTGAAGTGCCGCGACTACAGAAAAGGAGACAAGCTGCTACGAACCTGGGCCAGCGTCATAGAGCACGGACAAAGAAATGCACAGAAGTGTCCAGAGTGTAAGGTAAGACATAGAGGAGGCCAGAGTAAACTAGTCACTACTTGTTTATGATATTAATTTAAAGGTTCAGTGTGGAGTTGCAGAATTTAACCGAGTGCTTGAATCGTATCTCTCTCCCACACAGCCGCTGCAACATGCATACATGTACTAAGAGCCAGTGTTTTATCTGCCTTTTGGTTTACAAGGGTATTAACTCTGGTCTACAGTTAAACATAACAGGTGACGATCATCCAGTAAATCAGATCTGAGCTAATGAGCTGTTGTGAAGGAGCTGTGTCTGTTAGCAATTTCCTCAAACATCCTCTCTATAACAAAACTACTGGTCGGATTAATTTCAAATTGTATTTGTAGCTTCCATGGGACAATGTCTACAAAGTTCATTCACAATTTAGATTTTTAAATTTGTGACGATTTTTTGAAATATTAAAAAATTGTCTTATAGTGGGCCATATGTTGATGGCTTATAACATGGAGATGTTTAGAGATATTAATATAGTTACCATTGAGCACTGACTCAGGACTTTAATTTAATTAGGTGAGTTCTCCTCCCACTTCGATTGGGAGATTGATCTCCTGTAGCAACCTCACAGGACTCATTAACATAATGACAGAACCTGACAACCTCGCAAATTCAACTTGTTATTGGTTATTTGTAGAACATGCTGCTGAGCTGCAGGGCCATTGGTCCTATTTTGTGTAAAATATGTGAATTGATTTTCCTAATTAAAATAGACCAGGGTTGTCTAAGTGAGTTTAGTTTACTAAAGCCAGGAAAGACCTCAGTTATGTACACGCAACAAAAAAAGCAATGTAAAATGACAAAAAAAAAACATCTGAATGGTATATCAAGGAAAAACAATGCAAAAAAGAGACCTACAGAGAGTGTGTTAGCAGCAAAAAAATGACTTGTGTTTGTGTACATTGACGTTTGTGTTGTTTGTCTGGTGTCTGTTTATTGGAGACAGTGTATTTCTAGTTAACCAAGATTTCTAACACTAACATTAGTTACTTATTACTGCTACACACTCTTCAACATCATTTTAACAGTGAAAACAGTGCAATCATTAAAAATCTGGAAATCATGGCAGTTCATGGCATATTTTTGTATATTTTGGTTCAAAATGTCTGGGAACCACTGGACTAGTGAATGCATAACTATGAAAATTATACAACATTTCTGCCTTTTAAGGGTAAATTAATTCTGGTCCACACTATTTTGGGCTGTTTTGAATATTATTAGCAACACTGTTAACACAGCTTCATCACAGATGAATGTAAGACTGTTAAAAATATAAACATGTTCAAACAAAAAGAAAGCAGCCTTTTTTTTAACAACACTAGTAAAATTGCTAATGATTCATAATGTCTGACAACAACCAGCAATAAGACTGTGTGAACATAATGCTGATTTATTTCAACACAATGTAAGAATAAAGCAGTAAAGTGGACATGTCTACAGAAAGAAGTGCACATGAAGTTAAATATGCTGTAACCGAGAGGATTTACCTCCCACAGTCCATACACACAGTTGGATGAGTCTAATAATGCATATTTACCTTGGATTAGTATAGATTAAATTACATTACATTACATTGGATAGAACTTTATTGATCCCTCAGGAAATTGAGGTTCCAATAGCAGCACAACACCGAATATACACACAAGAAATACTGCAAGAAAATAGCAAAACAATAACTCTGAAAAAGAAAACAGTATTGAAAAAACAGGCTATTGCACATTGTAAAGTACTTGTAGAAACAACAAGTAGCAAGGTGGTGATAATAAAGGAATAATAATAATAATAATAAATAGCTAATTATGTATGTACATATATATATAGTTTAATAATCACTGGGAAAAAGTTATAATAAGGTGGTAATAGTAATACTCAATAATGATAATAATAATAATAATAATAATAAATAGCTAATTATGTATGTACATATATATATAGTTTAATAATCACTGGGCAAAAGTTATAATAAGGTGGTAATAGTAATACTCAATGATAATAATGATAATAATAATAATAATAATAAGCATGAATGAAAAAACATGTTTGATATCTGTAAATGGTGTGTGTGTTTTTTTTTCTATGACTAACCTACCAATCAAAACTTGGTTGAATAACATCATTACATAAGGTTTCGCTGTCTGCAGCCCTCTTTAATAGTGTTTTTTTTTTTCTTTTTTTTTTTTTTATCCACACCTACCGACTTACAGCGGCCGGTGTGTGGGAATGAAACGGACTGATGGAGGGTGGAATGAGGGAAGATGAATAAATCGATGAAGGTTAAGAAGCAGGAGAGCGTAGACGGTTGATGGATGGAAAGCTAAAGAGGACTAGAGGGACGCACAGGATCAGGGACGCATAGGCACCCAACATAATGGAAAAAATGATGATTATGTCTCTGCTTCACAAAACCATATCTGATCAACTTACCGGCATCTCTCACATGGTCATAAAACAAAGCCTCGTCTTCCCTCAGTCTCATTATGATGAAGTTGGTAGACGCGGCATCTAATTTAACCATCAGGAGACGACTAAAGGAAGACATAAATTAGGGTAATTACCGGTATATGGGAACTGTTTGCTCACAGCAGCAAACGCTTCCCATCTGTGTTCATCTCGCCGCTCTGTATCTCAGAATGTTGGTTCTGGAAGGAGGCAGAGAGGAGCATGTTTGACTGTGAAGCCAGCAAATTGGTGTCACGCTGTGTTTATCTGGAAAAGAAGCTGAGAGCAGCTGAACTTAATGCCCGGTTGACAGCAAAGGGCTGCTCACTGCTCCAGCAGCCAGGATCCAGTAACCACACCGCTACTGCATGCATAATGTGTTCCCATGGCAGGGATGCTCAACCAGATGATCACAGCTTTTTAGTATGTAAATAAAAGTGAGTGCTGCAGAACCTTACAGGATATAAACTGACATTAATGCGTGTTTGCAGATCCATATTCAGCGGACAGAGGGATGCGATCACATGACCTGCACGCAGTGTAACACTAACTTCTGTTACCGCTGCGGAGAGCGTTACAGACATTTAAGGTCAGTGTGCTGCTCTGCTTTATTTTACATTTCTCTCTCTCACTTGAATCCAAAATGACTCTTCTGCTTCATAATTCCGTCTTTTTTTATTTATTTATTTTTTTTTAAAGATTTTTCGGGGACCACACATCCAACCTCAGCGTGTTCGGCTGCAAGTATCGCTATCTACCCGACAAACCTCATCTGAGACGTCTAATTAGAGGGTCCGTCTGTGGTAAGTCGGAGAGTGTGCGGAAGACAGACCTGAGTCATTACTTACTTTTAAATGAGAGTCACCTTTTTAACCTCTAATTAGTCGAGCGGCGCAGCTCTTCCCTGATGTGCACAACCATGTCTTTAAACCGCCCCAATCTGGCACTGTGTATTAACTGAGTAAATGTAGGAAGAAAAAAGTAAGGTTCTGTTTTACTGAACTGTACTGTACATTTGGATCCTACAGCTGTGGATGAAGTGTTTTTTATAATTAATCTTATTATTATTGCCTTTATTTAATCTTGGAATACACTGAGATGAAGGCTGGAAAACATATGAAATCAGTGTTGATAACAAAAAGTTGATTTTGGAAACAATAAAAATACAACAAATAGAATCAGGAAGTAATTACACTAATATCACAATATGAAAATACACAACTACAAGTAAAAGTTTAGCCATCACAACCTTACTTGAGTAAAAGTATTTAAGTACTTTTTAAATCATAAAAACACTACTTAAAACATGCAAAGTTAAAGCATTCCTCTTGTGGTGACAGTGTTTTACGACTATTTATCATGTATTTGGGTTAATTTTACCGGTGCAATAATGTATATGTCATATTTACTTGCTGTAGATGTTTATGTTTGAGCTCATTTTAACCCTTAAAAAACTACAGCTATTTTTATGATGACTTCCAAGTGATTTTTTTCATAAGTGATTTTGCACCATTTATTATATTAACCCCCGCAATTTTTAGTGAAAAGCAGATATTTTATGATAGCGGAGAACCTCCATTTTGTGAGAATGATTTAATTGTAATTAAATGAAAATGAAATAAACATTGTATGATTAGATAAACATTTTAGGTTTAGTGGTTCGAAAGTTACTACACGTTTTAGATCAGTATAGGCTTTCTGTCTTTGTTTAGGTCTTTCAGGGTGAAATAGTTGATACTGGTGGGTAGTTTGATTGTGTGTGTTAATGTTATATCTACTTTGTTCTCATAAGACCATCATGTCTTTGTTGCATCACTGTCTTGTGAGAACCACTTATTTCTAAAGTCAACTTTTCCTGAGCTCAGAGAAGCCGGCCTGTTTCCAGCTTTATGGCGATGCATTTCCCAGCGAATCCAAGAGGGTTTTAAGAGTTTCTTTGGCTTAAGAGGGAAGAGAAGTTAAAGAAGCACTTAATCCTTCTGTTAATCACAGACTCCGAAATAAACATATGTGGAGACAAAGCCGAACAATTGTTATCTGAAAAGTAACCGCGGTAAAAAGTACAATATTTGCCTATGAGGTGTAGCGTAACATGGGAATACTCAAGTAAAGTGCAACTACCTTACATTTGTACTTAGTTACATTCCACTGGCATGAAAACACCTCCTCATAGCAGCAGAAAATGAATACAGCATTCATCTGACACTGTACTTGATACCAAGGACAGTTTTATAATGAAGCGTGAAGGCATCACAAATCAGATTATGTCAGTTATAATTATCTATTCACAGTTGCCTGTAGGAAGTTGAACTCCTCTGATAAATTGACTCGACTGTGCTCGCTATGACAGCTACAGCTAGTTGGATCAGCGGGGTGTCTGTTCAACTGGGAGACTAATTTGTCCCTTAACAAGAGGCTTTACCCATTACAACTCTTCTCGCTGTTCTCATGCCACGGACTGTTAGCTGAACACATTTCGTATGTAATAAAGGGGACCGTACGATGTAACTGAAGGTTTAAAATGATCAGTAACTGCTACAGACATAAAAATGTGCTGCATTATGCATTCAATGTAAATAAGGACAGCACATACTGTACATTTGAAATGACGCCATCTCTATTCTGATTAAAGCCTGCATTATTTATTATGGGTGGTTATTATTCTGTTCTTCCTCTTTCCTGTCCTGCAGCGACGAAGGTGCTGATAGCTCCAGTGGTCATTTTGCTGGTGGCGGTGCTCGGAGCTCTTGCCCTGGTGATAGGTAATAGAATTACACACATGAACTCATGCACATTAATCAGACGGGGGAAGCTCCAGCGAAAGCAGCAAACAGATAACAGATATTTCCTTCCAAGCAGCGGCGAAGCAGCGCCAGTGTTGAGACAAAAACACAGTAATGCCATAAGTTACATCACCATCTATGACATTTTGAGTTCAGCGCGTGAATACAACATGCTGTGTTGTGTTAGGTGAAAGCCAAGTCAGCTCCTCTGGTTTCTAATCGGCCAAAACTCTAAATCCAAATGTTTGCTCTCCTGACTTTAATATTAACTCTAGTAGCAGTTTCACCTAAATGGAAACATAAGCCCTCGGAGCGGTGTGTCAGGCAGCATCATGAGCTCCAGATACATCATACGAACTGTAATTAGAGATAATACCTTTCCTCTGTGTGTATGACTCACTTGCTGCAGGCTACCATTTTATGTTTGTTTTGATTTCTTTCATAATTAAAAACCACTGTAGTCTTCTCTTCATCTTTTTATTTTTTTATTTTTTTTATTTTTAGCTCAGGTAGTTTTACCCATACCAGCTATTACAGGTGAATGTATTTGTCTGTGGGCTGAGAATAAAGTTGGAAGATCACAGAGATATGTTGATGAAGCTTCAAGTGGCAAAGAAAAAGTCATTTTGTGTATTTAATCTAGCAATTCCTTCATTTCTTAAACAACTATCAGTTTGATAGAGAGCATAAAGATTGGACTGTTTCAATGGAAAAAGGTCATGTGGTCTGATGAGTCCAGATTGAGTGATGTAGTGATTTCCCATCATGCCTTGTGCCTACAGTACATGCCTATGGGGGGCCGGGTTATGATCTGGGGTCGGTTCAGCAATGACATGTGTCTAAAAAAATGAGGTTCTTCTTCCCTGATGGCACAGACATATTCAGTGATAACAATACCAGGGCTCATCAGGATCAAACTGTGAAAGAGTGGTTCAGGGAGCATGAGACATCATTTTCACACATGGACTGGCCAGATTGAGTCCAGACCTGGATCTATGTAGAATCTTTTTGCTGGATAAGACTTTACACAGTGGTCTGACTCTGCCATCATCAATGAAAGCTTTTCATGAAAAAATAATGCAAATATGGATGGAGATGTTGTGATATTTATAGTATTTGTGATTAGATTAGATTAAATCCTTTATTGTCATTGTAATAAATACAACGAAATCCGAGCACAAGAATAAAACAGAGCTCTAAAAAATAAGCTAAACACACACATACCTCTCATTCAGACACACACACACACAATACCAGCATATACCATACACATAAGAGTGTGATTGCACACAATAAGGTAAAAGTTTTAAAATATAATAAAGTAAAGGGACATGATTATTGCACTAACATATTGCACAGGTATATATATTGCACTTGCCGTTGATTCAGTCATAATCATCATAATGGAGTCAGTCACTGTCCGTGTAATTTCTTTCCAGCATTCAACATGGTGAGTCGTAGAATTTACCATGATTTTGTAAGCTAAATGCTTCTTTTAGTCACAAGGAAACACAGTGCAACTAAATATTGTTTGTGTGACTTCTTTTTTGCCCACACAATGTGTTTGTCAAAGCGTGATTGAATGTACTTATCCATAGTCTGTGTTTTACCTGCAGTAGATGTCGGTCAGCATGGCCCTAATGTGGAGAAACAGGTACATAAGCTGAGCAATGTACTGCTGAGTGGTTTAAGTCGCCTTTTATGTTGTTAGTTTGGACCTGAAGTAGTGTGTTAAAACACCGAGGTCAAGCAAACAAAGTGATTGAGGAAGTGCTCGACCAGCAACTCTTCTCTTTTGCGAGGTTAATGACTGTCAAGAGTCTGGCAGCTTTGAAGGGAGCAACGTAGAAGCTTCAGTTTTAAATTAGAAAAGGCCATACCTGCAGAAATATTGGACATAGTTCGATTACGTTCATCTTGTCTTCTTTTTACTAGTTGATAGTGTTTCTTTTTTATCAGACAAATTTTTGTGCGCAGGTGTTTTTACCTGTGCGCTGACAGTTTCAGCTGTCACCTCAGCCTTCTTCAGAGCTGTCAAACTCTTCCAGGTGTGACGTCTAAAAACAGCTGATCGGGTCGGGAAACTTTTCAAGGTAAAGTTCCCCGACCCGGCCGTGTCCGTTCCCCGCTCCCCCGCCGCCGGTGAAGAATGGCGTCCCAGGTGTGCGGGAGGGTGTACGCCCTCTCGTCCCTGTTGACGGTGTCTCATCCACGTTTCCGTATTTTGATGGTATATTATGGTATTTTATTTTTTTTTTAAATATTTTATTTTGGATTTTTCACAAGACAATAATACAGTTACATACTTGCAAGACAAAACGACCTCCCGACCCACAACAACCGGGCCTGAGACAGCCGATCACAAACACTCACACACACACAAGAGAGTGAAAGAGAAAAGGAAGAAAGGAGAAAAAAAAAAGGGGGGGGGGGGCATATGGTGGATGGATTCCTTTTATCCATCTTTTGAATTTATCGGCCTCAGATGTCAGCTGTTTTTAGACGTCACACCCGGAAGAGTTTAACAGCTCTGAAGAAGGCTGAAGTGACAGCCAATACTGTCAGCACACAGGTAAAAACACCTTGGCACAAAAATTTGTCTGATTAAAAAAGAAACACTATCACGAATATTGGAAATAGTTTACATTTACAGTATTTATTTTACATTCTGCTGGCAGTAGAATGGTTATCAACAGACAGTATCTCAATTATGTGTTTTCTCTTTATTGTAATTATGAGCTTAAGAATATTTAACATTAACTCATGGATCTTTTCCGTAGGTTTGGTCTTTTTCCCGGTCTACTATGTGTGTAAGAGGAGAAAGAAGCACCGCACTCAGGGTTCTGGACGGTGGATCTGAAACTCGGCCTGCACTTGCTCTCGACCCACACACACACACATCTATGAAGACAATACCCACATGACCTCAGGGACCGAACACGCCAGCCTGAGTCACCCCGACCGTCTCTGACACAAACCAGAAAATCAGCACACAGGCTGTCAGTTAAGGCCTCTCAGGTAAAAGGAAGTACGCTGAACCTCGGCCAATCACACGTCAATTTACAATATTTATTTACTGCTGCAAGAGGGAATGCTTTATTGTGACCAAGGATATTCAAGCCAAAAAGGAGAAGGATCCCCGCATATTTATACAGACTTCTGGAGGAGCCGCCATCCCATCCAGTGAAACGTTCAAATCTTTTCAGCCGTCGGATATTTCAAGCCCCAGACGCAGTTTTCATCAACACACACTTACGAGTTTTTCACTCCTCTGTCGCTTTTAATGATTAACCACACCTATCTCTAAAATCAACAAGGCTTAACCACATCTAACAGGTGGACCCAGGTCTGTTGACACCTGCATCAGATGAATGTCTTTCCCTGTGTCATTCTGGCGAAGTGTTAGACTTGATATGGCATGTGTCTGACAAAGGAGGCCCGGGGGCTGTTGGCGCCTGGAAATAATGAAGGCGCAAGAAACACTGATTGTAGCAGAAAGAGGATAAGACGCTGTTCCACGTATATGGATAACGGAACGGAAAGACGGCTTTTAACTTGAGCAAAAGAAGTTTGGAAGAGTATTTTCAGTAAGCCACAATGTAGGAAAAGAAAAGCAGAATTTGGCTTTTCATCTTCCTTGGTACGGAACTTTTTTTTTTTTTTGAGTCTCTGACAAGTGCACAGTATAAAAATCAGCTCACAAAACACACATTGAGCCACCGTCTCTAAAAAAAATGAAACATTCCTCATTTTGCCTTTGTCCCTCCTCTCCGCCTGGCTGAGCTCATCTAACATTAGCTTGTGTAAAATGAACAGATGATAACACTCTTAACGCCCCGCTCTGCCTGGCAGGTCATCTGTGCTCGTGCTGCACCGTACGCCAGTATCCCCATCATCAAAAATCAAAAAGCTGCTGTGCTGCAATTGTGCCAAAACAAAACACAGAATGTGGCAGGGTAGACAGGAGAGCCTATCCCTTTGTTGGATGACTTTTTTGTTTTTTTATTTATTTTTTTTTAGGTTTTGCCTGTGCTGGTCCACGTGGTATTGCTGTCAGTGCGTTCTGGAGTTTGCATAAAAACAAATGTACTTGAAGGCTGGAGGAACACACAAGGAGTAGGTGGTTTTCAGACGCACTGATGCATAAGGTTTACAGTCAAAATAGGTAAACATACCGTTGCAATGATTTTGCTTTCCTTTTCTGTGTGTTGACAATGAAAAAAAGAGGGTGTGACAGCTGGAAAATGTTATCAAGGAGTTTAGCAGTTGCCATTAGCATGCTGTGTACTGGATTAAATAGGTAGCGGACTTCAATTAGATATCACCTACCTGGTGTTTTAATAGTTTGCTTAACTGATACGAAGCGTTTGGTTCTGATTCGGCTTTTTGCAGTGGCGAGAGGATGTCTGACCACTGGAGAGTTTACGTAACGACATGCTGGTTTGTAACTGACACACATTGACAGCAGTACATAAGAAGGCAGACTACAGTGGAGTGCTGCCAGGAAACAGGAGCTTTTCAAGAGCTTTAAAGGTCCTGAAAGGTCTGCCTGGCAGCAGTTCACTTGCTGTCCTCTTTTATCCTTTGAACCTTTTCCCCTGGTGCTTCTCCTTTGTTTTTTTTCTCTCTTCGCTATATCCCCCTCTTTATCTTCATCATTCAGTCTGACATCTAAAAAAAAATCTCCACTAGTGAAGGTCCCAGCTCCTCCACATCAGTCCCAGATATTTTCTGCGTTTATACCACCCACTCCGTCGACTGATCTGGGTTTCTGGGTTTATTATTGTAGCTCCCTCATGAGAAGTTCACAAAGTTGTTTTTGGTGAAGAAAACAAACACGAAGACAAAGATCAGCACAAAGCATCTGCACTTGTAACACGCCACACTGAGAAAACAAGGCAGAAATTTCACTTTGACACTGGCTGTGTATAAATCCATTCTGAATCTGTAGTGGTTAGCACTGGAATATATTCAGTGTTGCAGCAAATTTCATCAGTTTCCTGCAGAAACGCTGAATATCTACTAAAGCCAGAACTGAAGGCATAAAGGAAGAAGTTTTAAATGCATGCATGTTGCACATTTTTTGCGGTGCAGTGCCATTCGCTTTTGCTTTTTATTCCAGGGGATACGAAATGCTTTTTACACCTGGGAGATGTTAAATCAAGCCGTCAGGTCCGTCGAAAATCTGCAGAGACACGAGAGGACCTCACTCTGGGACTGGATCCACTCTCAGGGAGTTTGTGTTTCTGTTCACTACACAGAGCTTTCCATCAACAGGAAAAACTGTGCCACAGAAATTGCTGAACAGCAGTGTCGTTTCAAAAATGCCTCCCCATACTTTTGCCCGGAGCTGCTTAGCAACCGTATTTTGTTGTAGGAAGTAAAAACTTGAATCAGTGTCATGTCAGAATAGATCCAAATATATCAGTTCAAATGCAGTGCAGCTGCGGGATCATGTTCCTCTGCCTAACTCAGCTGTTGGGAATGAAGGTGGTATTGTAAAGGATCAGGGGTAAAATCTGCGGATGTCGGCACTGTGAATTTAAGTGTGTAATTTGTGCATCTGCTATTGAAGTGTTGAATATCTGAACTGTACTGACATTTTTAATCGCTGCATCTTTGTTCGACACGTGGCTGACGGTGTAAGATTTTATACTTAATTGACTTCAGGGATATGCATCAACTGTTGGGAAAGCTTTAAACGTACACTAATCTTAAGCCTTCCACAGGATTTTACCAAATACATTATAGTGTGACTGTATTGCCACTGAAATAACCCATTGCCTACCTTTCTGGTTGAATTACCTAACACTTAATGTCAGGTGATTAAAATGTTTCTTGCATTTTAAATTGTTGGTTAGAAAACAGAAACATGAAACAGTATATTATACAACACTGCTGTCAGCTGTTATCGCAATCATTAATGCATTATACCCGGACACATTACAAGACTAGCTTTATGTACAGGGTGATATTTACATACATGGCCAACTCCCCATTTATGCCGTTTCCTATGCTTTTATACATTCACATGTCTGTTACTTATAATTGTGCCCACTGATGTCATGTTAAGACGCCATGTAGAAATGCTGTTGTTTGTATTACTGCAAAGCCTACTACAATTATGTAAATACTCCACAGTCATTTCGATCAAGCTTTACGAGCAACAAATAACCCTGTGTTATTTCATTCAGTTCGGTTTAAGCCAAATGGCTCAGTAATGTTTTCATTAGAGCTGTGTAGTTACTGGCTGATACTTTTTGCTGTTTTTGTTGCGGTACAATCCCCGTAATGTCGATATAAAAATGCAACTGTGCCTTTACAGCCACAAAAGGGCAGGGGTTGCTAATGCGGTTTAAGATTCCCCTGCATGACTCAGAGGTATGAGCATATAATCACAAAGCGTAAAGATAGCGGGGGAAAAAAATTGGGATTTTGCCTCGCCAAATGATTCAGTATGACAGCTGAGGAAAGATAAAAGTTAGAAATGAAAGCTTCTAAATTGAAAAATACACATGGAACCACTGTTAAATATATACGTGGATGTTGTTGCATTGGCACAGCAGATGCATTCTGGCCTTTAAATGTGTTTTTGCTGAAGCTGATTAAAGAAATTCTCCCAACTGTTTTTTTCAGGCATCCCCATGTAGAGGCTCCTCTGTGTCCCGTAAGTGTTGCCTTAGTTTAAGTCAGCTCATACCAGCCGCATTCTACAGATCCTGCTTCCAACATTATAGACTGTCTTGAGGCTGCTACTGGAATATCTTGCACAGTGAAGAAGTCATTTATGCCAAAACATGTCTGGTAATTGAGGTTACATTGTAAGTTAATCCAAACCCTGCAGGCCTGCGGGTGATGAGTTTTCAATGTCCAAACAACGCAAAGTCGTTAGAAGAAGCATCGACATTTAATGTGTGTATGCTACTGATTTTAAAGGTGTTTCTGTTTAAACGAATGTCTCGATTGCTGTGCTCCGCATTTGCACCAAGAAACACACTCTTCCACCTGCTGCCACTGTTTAAAATATCTGCAGATATTGTTATTATTATTATTATTATTATTATTCACTTAGGCACAGACACTGTTTTTACCCGAGGATCTAATGGAAAATAAAAGTAAACTGGGTCAAAGGCCAAAATGTCCTGCTTTGTTTATTATTATTATTATTATTTTATTTTTTATTATTTTTTTTTCTTTGCATCTGATTGAACAGATTACCAGCTCCAGTTACACCTACATGTCTCATCATGTGCAGTTGTGACTACAGACTTATATCAGCAGAGGTCATAGTTGCACCGCAGGATACAAATCATTTTAACCTTTTGCTAATTAATGGGAAGTAGTTAGTATTATAAAGTCAAATATTTTTCAGTGTATGCAAATGTAATACATAGGTGAGGACATGACATCTGTGCAAAGTATAAGAAGCTTAATGCAAATTGAAACAATTAGATATTATTAGAAATGTGTAGTTTTTACAAAATAGATTGTATGTACAGTTTTGAAAAAAAAAATCAAATCACTCTGACAATGTATTGAAAAGTAATGTGATGTGTAAAGTTATCAGTTAATTTGTCTAAATATGAGGCAAAATCTAATCTGACAAAGACATGAGGAAGTTTGCTGTAATAATATTACACAAACATAAGCTGTGTCGAAATCCATGCCAGTTTTCTCAATTATCAATATGAAGTAAAAAAAAAATGCAATGTTGAAAATAGACTGAACAGATTATGAAAAAGTGATGCTGCGCAGCTGTTACACTTAATTTCTACAGTAAATCACAGGTGGTCAAAGCTGTAAATATTCATGTAATATTAATGGTTATTTCACAAATTTTAAAGTTATTCTCTATCTTTACACATTCACAGGACATATTCATGCTACAGTAGTATATTATAGGTAACATATGACCTCCTGTCATATTAACTTATATATTATCTATTATTAATTTGAACTTATATTAACCTAAAATAGAAAACACATCATGAATTTGCTTTAATGACAAATTTTTACTACCTCTGCCCCCTTCAAAAGATCTCTCTTGCATCTTGCACCATTTTTTTTTTTTTTTGCCTTTTTAATAATTTCATCTTGTTACAACTTTAATATTTTTTGCATCTGTTACATTTTTATCTTATGTCTTTTACATGTTACATCTTGCATCTTTTTGCCTTTTTACGTGTCTTTACCTCTTACCTTGGATTCCACATAAGCCATAAACTCTCATATCAAACACTCTTACTCTATTATAACGCATAAAATTCATCCACATGTCACCTCGTTGTTGTGCTGCACTTTACTCGCAGTCATCAGAGCGCATCTTATTGTTTATCCAATGAGTGTTTCTTGCTTTTTAAGGAAGTTACGTCCGGTAAGGCGTTAAGCAAATTACCACCGCGCGAGCTCATTGGTCCGTGCGCGAGGCTCCTCCCGCAGCGCGTGACGCCGAGTGAAAACAGTGTGACCCAACGGCCGGTGCTGCGCGTGCGGTACTCTTTCAGGCCGTCTCGAGAGGATCAACGGTGCACTTCACCTGGCTGTTGCTAATGGAAACCAGACAACAAGGTGAGTTCATTTGTATAATAATAATAATAATAATAATTTTCGGCCATATTTTTCAGTAAATTACAGCTGTCGCGCTACTTGTTTGGCTGCTCTTAATCTGATAATGAGTTGACTGGACTCTTCACTGACTCTGTGTCACTTTGACAAAGAAAAAAGGGTTAAAGTCTATTTTATCAGAACACATCATGGCTGTTGTTACTAATTCACTGCTCTCACTAAGTTAAAGTTGCGTTTCCGGTGCTGCAGCTTTTGTAAACATGAGCTCTACACTGATAAAAACCATTATGTGTTATACAATTAATGGACAAGCCAGGCTATTTACAATGTACTCATTCTGTCTTGTGTTGCAAACCCTACATTTTGTTGTCTTTCTCTGAAGCAAAAATAGACACATTCAGCTGCACACATACCCCCACACACACACACACACACACACACACAGTTGGTCCATTCACTGTGGGGCTTGTGTTACTGTTTATTCAAGACAACATGGAAACTCCAGGCAGAGTTAAGTCCAGTGGCTGGATACAGTTTCCAGGTTCAGAGGTTATTTAGTGTAATTCACTCTAAGAAGTTAAACATAATTCAGCCAAGTTTGTGTTGATCCCTGGAAACAGTTTTATCACTAATGGAAAGACTGTACTAAATATTTTCTGGTTGTGTAGACTTATATTTTAAGTAACTTAAGAGGTGATTGATCTGAATGTGTATCAATGTGGTATTTATTCATGAAAACGTTTACTTATCCAGGTAGTCCTTATTTGTCTATATGTTTACCTGTTTGATGGGAAATAAAACTGTTAGTCCAGAGCAAAAACAACTTTTAACCTAATTTACATGTGTATTATTGGAATGTGAAGTTATGCCTTCATAGTGCACCCTTTTCTGTTACTGAGCCCTTTTACTGTCTGATGTAAACTCAGCCATAATAAATGAAAGTGTCCATAGACTGATAGGGCTTTAGAGTGTACAGTGTTGTGGCTGTTTGGCTGCACTCTAGGCCAGTTGGCTTCCATTTAGCTTCAATTGATTTTGCAGCCATATGACCATCCCTAGGCCTCTGATTTAGCATAGCCACATGACCACTGGGCTAAATGGGAATCTTGTGACCAAAGGTATTCCTGTTCGGACAAAAAAGAAGGGGGAAAGACAGAGAGAAGGGGGAGCATTGAAGTGTATACTTAGCAGATATGTATCAGTGACCACACTACAGAGCTACACAACATACAGACAGAGAGATATTATTATAGCAATCACCTCACTGGGTTTTATATTCAGTTTCAGGGATCCTTAACAAAAAGTAGTAAACCATCAAGATCTTTAATATATATGAAAGGTGGCATTTCTTTCAGTCTCTTTCAGTGTAAAGTAGATTCATGGTATTTACAATGCCTCCCTTTGACCTTTCCTCTTTAAAAAGTGGTTTAACCAGCTAAAACACAGAAGTCATAGAGGATCCAGAGGGAAATGACTCGTGCTGAAACAAGCTAGTCTGCTTCCTCCTGCTCTGCTGTGTGGTGTAATGAGATTTAACCAGCATTGATTGCTTAATAATGTTCTGGTTTAAAGTCACAAAATTCTTCTTGCTGCAGACAGATTGGTTCCTGACTTGGCTATCTAAATAAGAGGAATGTGGTGTATCTTGTTTAGCTGCTGTTCAGTGCTATGCTACGTCAGGTCAGAAGTCACATATCCTGTTCCTTTGTGAATGCAGACTAAGATAAAATAACTACTACGCCAGCTTTTGCAACAACACAGAACTCACTATAATGACTGGGACACTGGAGAAACTCCAAATTCCCCCACAGAGCAGTGACGTGTGTGTGTGTGTGTGTGTGTGTGTGTGTGTGTGTGTGTGTGTGTGTTTGTGCAAATATAACCACTTTTCTTGTCTCCTCTCGCCTTGCTGCCTCGCTTTGCTGCAGAGTTGTACTCTAGTGTTCTAAGTGATGCGGTGGTGGACTGGGGCGGCACGGGGCCTGAGGAGGAGTGGGTTAACTCAGCCCCACAGGAGGGGGAGCAGGGTAAGACTCAACCCTCCCAAATCCACACTGAATCACACAGGAGGGAAAAGCGCCGCTGAAACTGAGCCAGTGTGATCAGACACAGTAGCTGAAGTGACGTCACTGACTGGATACAGTACTTCATGTCTGACAGTTCCTCCTCGTCTGATCCGGTGTTGATTTAGAGTGGGACAGTGTGGTGTGAGTTGGTAAACTGGCGGTGTGGACCACAGCGAGGCAGCAGTCGCCTGGTTGGCTCAGGTGTTGGCCAATCCTGTAGGCGGCTCCTGGCTGTGTAATGGACATAATCCAGTCAGAATGAACATACAAACACTATTTAACAAGATGCAATGACATTAGATCTGTACCGTGACTTGTATTGACAGATCTCAGCACCAAATAACTTCCTTTATCACCTGCAGCTCACTCTCCAAGCTGCAGTTTTCTATTTGAAAGGGATCTATCTGTCAGGAATGGATTAATGTGTTTAGACAGGACATGTAACACATAAAATATTACTGGTCTGCATTCTGAAATGCAAAAATTACACTGAAGATATTAATATTAGATGAATATAGATATTAATCAAAGGTGTCAAACTCATTTTAGTTTAGTCAGTATGTCTGACTGGACATAATCCAGTCAGAATGAACATACAAACACTATTTAACAAGATGCAATGACATTAGATCTGTACTGCGACTTGTATTGACAGATCTCAGCACCAAATAACCTCCTTTATCACCTGCAGCTCACTCTCCAAGCTGCAGTTTTCTATTTGAAAGGGATCTATCTGTCAGGAATGGATTAA
>JAPQRQ010000017.1:12268796-12292769 GCA_037367365.1 Apogon talboti
TTCCCATTTTATGCAAATGTTCTGAAAATCGTTACAAAAATCTAAAAATTGTTAACTTGGGTTAAAATGGGTTAACAGTCAGATGATTCTGGTTAAACATCCCCATGCTGGACGGCTCTACTCGATCAGGTGCTCGCCTCAGTCCAGAATCAAATCTAATTGATTTCTGTCTGTGATACACCAGTCTAAATTGTCTCAATGAATCATGGGAACAAGGTGCTGTGAACTTTGCTCGCGACAAAACATGCTCTAAGACTCCTCAGAGCTGAAGTGAAGCTTTTGTGTTTAAATGTGTTTAGTGGTTTTCAAAATACAAAACAATAATAGTTCACATGTATTCAAACGAGATAACAAAAAAAAAAAAAAAAACACTTTGAAGTGAAGCTTTTACGGTAAAAGGTGCAACTAGTTTTAGATGTTACTGGAAAACTCTACTTCAGCAGATGCAGTTGTAGAATATAAGGCTTCTATTAAAACACACCAAGCATAATTCTACGTATTTATTGTTGACTCTTGTTACTTTATGACTTCCCCAACAGCATCACATATAACAGCAGCAGCAGTCATTAACCAATCAGGAAATGGACAGAATATTGTCAGTGAACTATTACATATTTTAGACCCTTAATTGTAACTTATGACCTTGTGCTCTTTACCAAATAACTTTAAGAGCATCTTATCAGTGATCACTCATCATGTCACAACTAAAGGATGTAGTCGATGTTTGTTTGTTTGTTTATTGTGTTTCGAGCAGAAGAAAAGAAAAATCTTTTTTTTTTTTTTATGTACAAGGAACCAATAGCACACTGTTCAGAGCACACAAGTTGATAAATAAAAGTGATCAATACATTATGGAAATTTCCATGCACATTAATAATAAATTAAGTATTGCTCAAAAAGGAGTGGGAAGAAGAAAATGTATATAATCCCACTCCCTCACATAGCCCATGCTTCCTTAATAATAAATTAAATCTGTGTGGAGTCCTATTATTAAATAACAGAAAACTGATGTCCACCATACTCGACAACCATCTGGTGGTAGTCAGCAACTTACAATACAATACAACTCAACTCAACAGTAAATACACACCAACAATGTTAAGACTGACAGTGTAACATAGTCAGGATTAAGTTTGTTACCTAATTCACTTCACTTTCTAGCTTTTTTTCCTGCAAATCCTCAAGTATCAAATGAAAATCACCATGAAAACAGTGATTCCTTTGCGTTTACTCAGTTTTTTTCTGTCTGTGTGTACGTGTGTGTGTGTGTGTGTGTGTGTGACCTCTGTTAATCATTAAATCCTCTCTCACTACGCTTTCTGGGGACAGATACTCTATCAAACACTCTATGAGCATGCCCACCATGAGGTAAACACTCTCTTCAGTGTGTGTTAATGTGTGCAAAACAGAGCAGGATGTTTGTGCATTTCCTACCATGCATATTGTGTATTTACAATAAGTTACGCTGCACTTCCATTGACATTTAGTAAATGACCTACTGGCGATAAGATTCAAGAATGTTTATTGTCGTTATGTGTACATAACAAAATATTTCCTAGAGGTAGTTCTCGGCTAGATAAAAAATAAAAGAGAAAATATAAAACACTCAAGAATATGTACATCAATATAAAAACACCAAAGAATTAGTGCATCAAGAGTATGTACAATGTATATAGAAAGAAATGTAAAATACTGTATGTGCAGTAACAGTGCAAAACAATATGTGCAATTGTGCAATATTGTGTGCAATAGGTAGTAATGTGCAAATGAATGGTAGCCCCAGATAAGATCCTGACGTTGTTGAGGAATGTAATACCTTTACAAAGTATATTTACATTTGCACTGTTAACATAGTTTCAGTGTTGTTTTGTTCCTCTTAAGTGTCTTTATCTTTGATTGTACATTCTTCTCTACCTCTCTTAACAGAAACTCTCCCAGCTTCAAGTCTTTTGAGGAGAAGGTTGAGAGCACAGTGTCTACGATCAAGGTAATAATAATACATTGTTTACACATACTACCTGAAAACACTGTACAAACATCAACTACTGCGTAAAAACCCCAGATAAAGCTACAGATAAAGATACTGAACAAAAACACAAAACACTGTAAAGTCAGTGTTATCACTACCTTTCAGTCATGACTCCTGCTGTTTATTTATATGTACACACACTCTAGAGTCTCACTAAAAGTGGATTTCCTCTGTACACACCTCAAAGAACTGTAACATGGCTATTATCTTACATACCACAGATGTTGTCTTCATTTTCTGCATCAAAACTTCAAGCAATTGCAGTCAAAGAGGAAAAATATTTTATTTTTAATTTTTTATGTGCTGTTTTTTTTTTCTAATCTTAGACTAAGGTTGGGGGTACGTCAACTGGAGGCAGTTTTGAGGAAGTCCTCTCCTCTGCAGCGAACGCCAGCAACCAGAACACGCCTACTACCAACTTGACGGACGCGCCTGAAGGACAGTGTTAGAGCTGAACCCACACAATGAGGCAGGACTGAAGCAGAAACTCTGTCACTGCTGAACCACAGCACGTCACAGTCCCATTTACTTAAAATTCTGACTGAACTGGAATGATTCATATAATGTTTGATGACTAGTGTTAAGTTGCTTTTGCAAACAAGACCTAAAAACGTAATACAGGAGTGAACCTATATGGACCAAATTATTTTATGTCATAAAACAGCATTTGTCCCCACATTTATGTAAATTCAAGACCTTTAATGATTTTGCACTGAATTATCACACAGACCTTTTTGTGTTTTTACCACATTTCTGTTTAATAGGATGAGTTAGAGACAAAATCTCTACTGCCCTCTGCTTGTGTCATGCAACAGACATAAAAAAAAAACATGTCACCTGCCCTCTAGTGGTCTGTAAACCACATTACACCACAGATGATTATCATACGGATATGTGTGGGGAAGAAATAACAACACAAAAGAAGGATAAACAGATTCCAAGTCAGCTCCAAACCCATGTGTTTTGGTCACTGGTCTGTCACTGCGGTCGAGCGTTGCATGCTTTGGCTCGTGTAACGTACCTGTCATCATGGGCAAAAACTCAGCTGAGAAACGTGCTCAGAGACACAACAAGTTACTAATTTTGTCTTTGTAAGTGCATTCAGCCTAAGTGAAAACAGCTTTTTGGGACCAAAACTTTGCACACAGAGGATGAGTCTCCCAGCGCTCACTATATAAAACCTATAAATTATACAACTTGCCGATTGCTGTTACCTTTTATATCAATAAAACCCTACATTTTCATATTATTAGAATTGTGTGTTATATAAAACAAGTTATGTTAAACGCTTAACGCTGTAAAAAAAAAAAATAAAATAAAATAAAAAAATTTATATAACTTAAGATGATGTGATCAACTCAGATAAACTGGGTCAAAGAAATATATGTAGAAAAAAGACTGAAAAGACTGAATACCTTGCTGTTCAGACTTTGTTGGCACCTAAAATTTCTGTTTTGTAGGCTATATCCAATTATACTACTTTTAAACATGGTTTTGGAAGGAATAGTAGACTGCAATATGTATGTTTTTGTTGCTAATGTATGAGGTGGCTCAAACTGTGTGTATTTGCATTTAATTAATACTTAGTTTGCAGGAAGTAATTAAACATTGTACATGTGCCCTATGCAGTGAGTAAGAAAAGAAAAAAAACACTGATTTAGTGCAGATCTGGTTTTGTGAAACGCCTTCACAGGATCTAAATCTTTTTTTTTTAACTGCTGCAACATTACTAGATATTTGCATTTTTATCCCGTTTAATGCAGATATTGGAGGATATTACTGTCTAAAATCTAATCTAATTGAGCTCAAGTGGTGTTTGAAGCTGTTTTGAGTTTCATGCACGCAGCTATAAAATAAACCTTTACCCTGAAAGTGGTCCGGACGACACAGAAAAGTGTTTTTAATGTCTCCTGCTGAGTCACAGGATGGAAAATGCACCACCAATTACTATGTAACTGATACAGTCTATTACATTAATGCAACATCATACTGTAGCTGCAGCATTGCTGTAATACAACCCTCGACTGTAACATGACTAATACAATACATTTAATATATTCTCTGGCTACACAGTCTCAGACCGGATTTCTGCATCTTCCTCCTGATTTCGAACTTATTCAAAGTGAAAAGGTTACATCAGCTGGTGCCACTAAAGGTCAAAAGTATTCTTCACTTTCTAAAACATTGTCAGACTGCATAAGTTTCCCATCAAACCTGCTTTCAATAGATGCATCTGTTTCCTGTTTAGTTTTTCATGAACAATTCTCCTTCATATGTTTTTTTTTTTTTTGCTGTGGTGTGAGAAGTCGCTCAGGATCACGTCATAAGTCATGAAATGTATTTATTAAAAACATGTCAAAATTCAAGTATGGAAACATTTTTTTGCAGCCCGAGAAAGTTATCAGATCTGTCCACAACCAGACGAGTGAGGTACAAAATATATTTTCAACATAAAATACAGTTCCAGGAGTTCATAGGCCTTGTACTAAAAAGCTTAACACATGCTCATAAAACTAACCGTGATGTTAAAATGACCTTAAACTCATCTGTATCCATGAAAGTCATTACATACAATCACAGTGAACAGTTTTGCTGCTGTAAAGACATTAAAGATGAACTCAAACTAAACATACACCTGACTGTAGTCAAAGCTAATGGACAGTGTCTCAGTAAAACTAACCACCCAGCGTTCCTACTCTCAAATATATTATTTAACATATTCTTAAAATGCATGTAACACTAATGTGGAAATGAAGTTTCTGATGGGGATTCAGCTTGTTGAAGGCTTGTGATGTAACTGCCGGATGAATTAAAACATTGTCAAACAGTAATAAAACATAAAGTCTGACAAAAGCAGCTGATAGTCACAGACTTTTCTCATTTTAGCGACTAGTTTAAAGAAGCAATTAGTAACAGATTAAAAATGATGGATGTGGACACCAGATATCACCTACAGTTCATCTCTTGACATCTTTAACATGACATCATAACTTGATTTATCGCATTCTGTTGATAATAGTTAATTTAGCAATTTCTTGAACTAAATGAGAACAAATACGTGAGAGGTGCATGTTTCAGCCTCCGTTTCTACAGCCGTTTGTTTATTGCATTTGTGTCCCTCTTAATGCGTTCTTCGGTACAGGTCCTGGTGTCCGCACAGTCAGGAGTCCTGTGTTGTGTTTGACAGAGCGCTATCTGCACCTGCAGTCTGTGAGTTCCCAGAAGTCTTTGTTTCTTTAGTAGTGGGAGATCTTCGCTCTTCATTTAAACATTTGACGAACTGGAGAACGTCTGGATGATGGAACCGACCTGAGGGGACGGAAGATAAACAACAGAAACAGGTAAAGGTAGTTTGTCTCTATGTCTGTGAAATGATCATTTCTAAATCTTTAGGATTCAATGAAGCAGTCAAATGCCGTATTCCTACAGATTTAACTAAGCGAATAGTTCAGATCCTTCCATTGGATGATTATTGCAATGATTAATATGCTTCTAGTGGCATCAAGTTCTTTAACTGATGCAGTAGCTTCTCATTTCCTAAACAACCATCAGTTTGATACAGAGCATAAAGACTGGACTGTTTCAATAGAAAAGGGTCATGTGATCTGATGAGTCCAGACTGACCCTGTTCCAGAGTGATGGGTGGATGAAGTGATTACCCATCATCCCTAGTGCCTACAGTACAAGGGGCAGTGTTATGACCTGGGGTTGGTCCAGTTGATCAGGTCTAGGTTCAACAACATTATGTGTCCAGAAAATGATGGGAATAAATGTTGTTACATTGCAGATACTTATTGAAATGATGTCATGGAAAATGCACGCCTTAATCAAAGTACTTTTTATCTGGAGTGTGTTTATGTACAGATGACCTGATGCTGTAGAAAGGAGGACACACTTTTCCATGCCTACATGTCTGAGTCACAGAACAGAGCAGTAGAGTAATGTCTGATCAATTAGTAATTACAGCTGTTAGTCACATATAACCTAGGAGGATTTTTTTTAGTTTGAGTTAGGAAATAAAATGAAGAGGTAATATTAATCCAATGATAGATTTGGAGATTTTTTTTTTTTTTTACCATTGGTGGAGTCGAAGAATTCTTGCAGTCTTCCAGGAGCTCCTTCCAGCTCTTCATACTCGTGAGCCTGTAGGATCATCTCCAGGAGGTCAAACTGTTTCACCAGTCTGGCTTCAGGACTGCTCTGGGTTTCATATTCCTGCAACAAAACAAAACAAAACACTGCATGAAATATTCTTCCAGGAAACAGTAGACAAATACAAGCAGAGAAAGTATAACGTGTTAAAGTTTGTTAATGCTTTGAATTATTTTCAGCTCTAACCATGAGTTATACCTCCCACAGTGCATAAATCTCCTGTTTGAGTCCATCTGGCAGAAGACCTGATAAATGTCTCATTGCCTCCTGAAAAGGACAGGAAAGATTCAATCACAACATCAGTTTACATCTTCACTGCTGAACAAACAGTGTAGATTTAATGCATTCACTCGCCTCTTCTCGTCGATGCTTCTCTGCTTTACTGATGTTGTCTGAGGGAGCAATATCTCCCACAATGCACTCTGCCATGTCATGAACGAGTGCCAACTTTATACACCTGATGACACAGACAATAAGTATGTGTGTATCTATGTTGCTGCAAAATATTGGGATTTTGTTACATATGCTGATAAATATAGAGGATAATTATGCTTTAAAAAGATGTTATATAATAAAATGAATATGAAAAAAGCTAAGATAAAACAATGTAGCACTTGGTTTCTGTTCAGCTGTGTTTCTAACATAACTTGTGTGAATGAAATTTACTGGTGTTAACTGCTACTTGTATTGCTTGATTGTTGTGTATCTGGCAAATATAGGAGCAGAATGTGTTGATTCAAGTGATTCAAATAATGACGATACTGTTACGGACGTATGATTCTACTCAGCTGAGTAAGTGGCCTACCTGTCCTTGTCCACTGAAGGGTCAGTGATAGTCAGTGACATCATGGCCATCCGGTACATGTGATCTGAAACACTCTCTGGTTGTTTGACATTCCTGTACACCCAGCCGGTCCTCGGGACCCTCTGCAGGTCACAGTAAACACAACACACAGGTCAACAGTGACAAGGGACAGCAAGACAGCTTCTGCTCTTGTAAGCGAGTTGATTATAATCATAAACAGTAGATTGGTTTGCTCCATTCGCTTCCTGTGACTACTTTGTGGAAATATAACCTGAGGTGGCAGCTTTAATTTGTACACTTCTACCTGAGCCATTACTCATGCAGCTACCATTTGAGCAAACCAATTCTTTCAGAATGTCTATATAATTGCTTGCTTTCATTATCATGTCTAAAAAAATAAATGAGTTTCAGATCGTAAAGGCTCCTGGCAGAACTAGGTATATGAAGAATGGAACTGCAACTTCACAACTACTGAGACACAGTCTGTACATAAAACATATTTATCCATTTAAAATGTGATTCAAGGAGTCCAACAGCGAGCTACAACAACACACAAGAAAGTACACAGAATTTAAAATAAGATCTTACTTTAAGCTGTCCAATAAGTTTCATAAACTGGAGCATATTGCTCATGCTGGTTGTTACAGTGTCCATGTTGGCTGCCATGTTGCCTGCCGACCCGGAAGTAAAACGGAACTTAAACTGTTAAAAAATTTTATCTGTACATTTAAGAATAAATAAGTAAATGAATAAATAAAGTCGTCAACAAATCAAAATAGTCACCAATTATGCGTGACTACTCAGATTTTTATTGATTTATTTATTTTTATTCATTTACACATTTATTCATTCATTCATTCTTCCTTCTGAAGGTAAAATGTTCATTTAAAAAACACTCCTTTCTTGTACGCACAGAATGGGGCTCGGCTTGCTCTGTGTCTGTTTAATAGTTCCTTGTCGGATGCGTCTCTCTGCTTGCTGTTATGTCCGTTCAGCAAACTAATCCTGAGAGATATGTAGAGTGTTATTAATATAGCCTAATATTATAATTTAGGTTATTTAAAACAAATATGTCTCAATTTCAAGCACTTTTCTATCGCTGATTCCACTCGGATAAACTTAAGTGATACGCCGAGTTGTTGTTGCTATGACAACTTAAACACACCTCTAACTTTGTTTTTCATCGCCACTGACCGCTTAAACGGAACGTTTGCCGATTTCGGAGAGTACAACTGTAATTTCACAATGATTCCACCAGCCGACTCTCTTTTGAAATACGATCATCCTGTTTTGATCCGGAAAATCGACGGAAAATCACCTAAAGTAAGTTCACATTAGTCCGGTGTAATGCTATCGCTGTCTGATAAAAAAAAAAAAAGGAACGCTGGGTGATACATTCTGACCAAGTAATGCAGAGAAAATCCAAGTTAGGTAACATGAACCGAAACTTTTCACATATACACATTTACACGAAATAAATGTTGCACTTGTGAATCAAATTGTAGACTCATTAAGCAAAATGAGTCATAATATTCAGAAAATGTCTTCATTACAACGATAGCATCTACTGTATGTGCATTACCTTCAGACAGCAACGCATAATAGAAATAAATAAATAAACTTTGCAGTTGTGTTAATATGCATTATTTGTTACCCAATAATAATTTTAAATGATCTAAAACACCGCAGTTAGGCAAGTAAAAATGTATTGACACTATTACACTTATCAGGTTGCATTTTTAGGTCTCAATTTTGTGATTTGGGTTTTCTTTACATTGTTAAAAAACAATAACTTCATTAACTGAATTAATTTGACATTTTTCTCAGCTCTAAATCCGATTGCGATCATAATTCCTGTAAATACAATAAACAGCGTTTTATTTAATATTTTATTTCCAGGTACCCCCTTTGAAAGTAAAATCTGACCAGAAGGTTAGCGCCACCCCTTTCCTGCCACCTCCAAAACTGACACCATCTTCTTCACAGCAGCAGACTGAGGAGATCTTGGATGTCATTTTTCCACCCAGGTACAGTTTTCCCTCTCTATAGTGTTTACAGCATACTGCTGAACATGCTCAGTCCACAGCATCATTCATTACCACCTCTGCTACTGCAGGGAATGGGAGGAGGAAAACCAGCTCTGGGTTCAGAAAGTGTCCAGGGCACCTGGTACACGGCTGTATGTGTTGCAGCTGGGGGAACAGTTGGAAAAAAAGCTGCAGCTAAGGGAGGCCAAAGAGACAGGAATCTGCTCTGTGCGTCGTGAGCTCTACAACCAGTGTTTTGGTAAAGATGAGGCTAAAATACATGTGATCACTGTGGTTACACTGATGGATCTACACACTGCCTTAGACAGATGACTAACATAAAGGACAGTAAATCACTGAGTTTGGATTTTTGCCAGCCTTCCATTTCAATACCAACAAGGCACATTTCAATGCACTGTGAATAGCTGCTGAATACTCCTCATTTCAAATCAGTTATTTTGGTTTTGAATTGTCAATTTCTTTAGTTCTATGAGTAGTTATATTTTGTATATCTCCAGTCTCATTGTACACTATATAATGACAATAAAGGGCATTCTGATTCTGATTCTGATTCTGATTTTGAGGTATTTTGAAGAAAGCATTGTTGTGTCTTCATTGTGGATGTATTTAAAGTGCTACAGCAACAAGCGTGCAAATTGAAGGAGAAAATGAAAACAGCATTATAACCTGCAAGTTTTTTATGTTTTACTTTGTTCTGTGTTGTTAATTTCAGCCGTTAGTGTTAATGTTTTCACTGCTACCGTTAATTTTCATCAACTATACTCACTCTGTTTCTAATTGATCTAGATGAGCTCATCAGACAGGCGACCGTCAACTGTGCAGAGATGGGTTTGATGCTCTTGCGAGTCAGAAATGAAATTCAAATGACTCTTGCTGCCTACCAGACGTTGTACGAAAGCAGCGTGGCTTTTGGTATTAGGAAAGCTCTGCAGGCTGAGCAGGGCATGACCGACCTGGAGGAAAGAGTAAGGAGTTATTTGAGCTGGTATGACTAAATCAATTACATAAGGTGGAGGAAAAAGAGAGGAGAATCTGAAAAGAAGACACTCATGACTCTTGAATATATGTAGAAACACATTGTAATTCAGTCTGGTCATCATACACTCTATGGTAAAGTGTGCATAGCGATAGAAGGCTCTAAATAATTGATGTCTTTATGGACCTTTCTTTCCACATGCATAGAAATCTGAATTGGAGAGTCAGAAGCTTGAACTCAACAAGAAGCTTGAGGACCAGAGAGCAAAGTGTGATGCTATACAAAAGAGGGAATCTGAAAAGCGGCAAATTGATGCAAAAAAGCACGCAGAGGAGATTCAGTTCCTTAAGAAAATTAATCAGCAGCTCAAGGTGGAAGTTTTGCTGTTTTTTAATTACAAGCAGAATAAAATATCTATGGATTCAGCAGCAATGTTCTAAGTTCCTATTTGTCTTCCTTTTCAGACCCAACTGGAAGGGGCCATTACATCAAAGAAGTAACTCTGACCAACATCAGGAGAGCTGTCCAACCATTCCCTAGAACAAATTGTTTCCAAATCTTCAGGACAAAATGTTTCTAAATCTCTTTATGTTGTTTGCAATAAATACAAATTAGATATAAGCACTACAAAGAAAGTGTGATTGTAATTTTTTTCTTGAGCATAACAAATACTGTTAATTACAATACATGTTGCAGTTACATCAAGAGAATCATATAGTTTGGTGTAGTAGCAAAAACTAGCCACTAGATGGCATAGAAATACCAGGTTAAAAATACTGCACATAACTAAATTATTGTCCAGTCCATCGTTCACAATTTTATTTATTGCTTTGAAAAATAATTAAAATTAGCACCATTTATCTGTATTTTTGAGACAGTTTTTTTGTCTTTTGTTACAAACTCCAAACGTTATTCCAGATTGACCTACAGATGGCAGTAGCAAACCAAACCATTTGTAGACAATCAGGAAACCCACGAAGAAGTAGACCCGGAAGTACAGAGAGCGGGAGATTGGAAAACGTAAATAAACCCTTTACTGTAGATTTTGGAAACTTTCTAAATATTTGTCAAAATGCTGAAGAAGGCTCCAAAACTTAAAAGTACAATTAAAGCGAAAACAACGAGTAACCTTAACATGAGGCCTGCGTCGGAGGCGATGGTACGTAGAGAGGATAATGTTAATAGGTGTCGCTTTGTTTGTGTAGTCGTTTGCTAACGGCCATAGCAACTGTTGAACTGGAGCTGAATTTCTCTCCTTTTTTTCCAGGTGGAGTTGCTGACGCTGATGTTTCTGAAAAGCCTGGCAGAGGAGGCTAAGGCCAAAGCTTTTGAGGAGAAATCTGCGATAATCAGAGCTCACCATGTCAAAGCAGTCTCCAAGGTCAGTTCACACAGACAATGAAACGCCGCTAACGTATCAGTCCTATTCAGATGTATTAAGATGTTTCTTTTCGGAAACAGATACATGCCTGTGAAATCAATGCAAACCGTTTTATGTACTGTCTACGCTCGAGAGACCCTTGGACTCATTTTGTTATAAATAATAATCTCGCTCTTAAAAACGTAATAACTGTCCAATTCCAGTCTCAGTATCTTCAGTATAAATAAGTCCTTTAACACACAATAAAAACAAAGTATATTTGTCTCAAGAAACACATTTTACATCTTGCCATTTCTATCATCAGACTAAAAGTTCTTATTTCACTTCATATATAAATTAAAATGGTAAAATTCAGTAATGACATGATCAAGCTAAGTAGTTGTATTTTATATCCTAGGCGGGACTTGAATGGAAAGCAGACTTGGAGTATTTTCTTTCTTTCTTTCTTTGTAGAAAATGCTGAAAAAGGCCAGAGGATGAAGACAGAGGAACACATTAGCATCACGATGATGGATGACAGCTGCAATATTATTTGTTTTATATAATTTTTCGATTTTTCTGGCTTCTGTATATAACGTTTTATGTAAATCACATTAACCTAGTGTTTTTTTTTTCTTATCATGTTTTGCTAACTTTTATTAAACTTGTTTATTTAAATGTCTATATTGGCTCTTGACTGAAATTTGCTTTAATTAACAGCTTAAAATATCAATGGGTCACTTACTTACACATATAAAAAAAAACTAACTAATCATAATCAAAAGGAAAACTGTATAGTCAAGGATTAAACAGAAATTTTAAGCAGATATGTCTCTGGGGATCTTGCGTGTATTAAGCTTATATCTTGTAGCTGTGAAAGGCTTAAAACTGAAGATCCAGATCTCTCCAGCTCCCGTCTCTGCCTCCTGTTCCCCGTCATGGTCGATGTTTTAAGCTGCATGCTTCACAGCCAGTTCGATGAGTGTGGGCTCGACCTCCTCCCAAATTCCTCAATTCTTCACGCTTCGTAGGTTATCGTGTGTTGAGATGCTATCCAGCTCATTCCTTATCACTACAGGATTTTCACAGAAAACGTTTGTCTTCTGAAGGGTGAGAGGGTCAAAGTTAAATTGGGAAATGGCTCAGTTACATGTAAAAAAAACATGAATTTGATTAACATTTTGATAGTCTCTGATGATCTAACGACTGTTTCTAATCTGTATTATAGAACTTTCATCATTACACATGTCAGTGCTGTAGTGGAAACCTATTATTCTATTATCTGTGACTTGATACAATGGTACAAATGAAACAACTCTGCTTCTGTGTGAATTTTAGAAATCTGAAGTTGAACACGGATACCTGGTGCATAACCATGTGGTTTACATTGATCCATAACTTGCTTTTTTATTCACTTGGCTCTTTCACTTCTCTGCGTGGTCTTCTCCATCTTTATCATTTTACTTCTTCACTCCTTTTTGGCAGTAGAGGCATTCTTTGGCCTCTTGTGGTTATTTTCCTTGGGAATCTGATCTGGCACCCCGCTGAGTATAGCCTTGTCGTGTTTATGTTCACAGTCAGGTTCAGGGGGCTGTTTCTAGGTTTGCGGAGCCCCACCCATCTGACCTTTGAACCCCTGACACCTCTTCCTCTCCGTGTGCCTTACTGTCCTCGCCATTTTTTACATATGAATGTTTTTTATTCTTAAATAAACCTCTCACTCTATTTCCTCTTCGATGAAAGGTAGTACTTGTTAGTGACGAGAGAGTTAAAGTTTTTCACACTCGTGGTTGAGATATGTGCTCTGCAGGCGGAATCTTATCTATAAATCTATTGCATGCAGATTGATGGATGATATTGCTCTGCTGCAGCTGGTCATGGATTTAGACGCTCCTCAGTGGTGTTATTTTATCATCCTCCTCTCTTGGTTTCTCTTGTTCATGGGGGATTTGAGAAACCCTACTTTCTTTATCAAAATAAAGAAGTACCCCTGCCTGTTCGCTGTGTGTGCTCGTGTCTGAGCACCTGTTGACAATTTACGCCTGCGTAGCTCTGTCCAGCTCCTCTGTCTGGCTGCGTATTTAAGCTCTGTCTCTGGGAGATAAATCAGCTCCAGTGTAAATTCTCACTGCTAAGCTCTCGCTGATTCCTCTTTTGACATTTTTCCAGATGAGCAGAGGACTAAGAACGCACAACAGTCCATTTTGGCAGGGATGTTATTATGATAACTTGCTATGCCGTTCTTTAATAAAGAGCACATGGCCTCACAGGTTTCAAATGTGTCACTTTCTGTTTCTTTCTTAGCTGTGAAAAGGGATAATATCAGTCCAACACTTCCAACTTTATGGCACGTTGAATTAACTATATGCCATATCATCACACTTACCCTCTATGTAAATCGTCTAAGTCACATTTCGATTCTATAAGATTTGACAGTCACTAAAGAGATAATGTGCACCACAACACAGGATCGTGAACTAAAAGGGGGAAGCTGGTTCCAGGAAAAGCACAGAGGCAGATTTACAGTCTGTTTTGGAGATGTGGATGAAGAACCACAGAGTTCTCAAAACAGGCGATAATACACACCGGGATGCCAAACAACCACTACGCCGGAGGAATAACGCTTTCATCACCTTCCAGTGTTTTTGTGGGAATCACACATCCACTCTGACCCTGCCAGCTCTGAGTTTTGGTTTCTCATTGGGAGGTAGTCAAATCACACTATTGTGTTGGTTTTAATTTCCTGAAACCTGTCCTAATGAATAAAAATTCAGAACCTTATCACAACTTAAGTTCCAGTAAGTATCTAAAATTGCCACACATGGGAATTGTGGATTTTGTTGTACTCTTTTCTCCTACTTTAACTTATTATGGCCTGTGTTAGTGAGATGAGATGCCTTAAAACACAGTCATGCCTCTATTTTAAATGAAACCAAATGAGGAGGCACTGGAAATACTTTAACATCCTTGTATGTTTTTAAGTGAATTATGTATTGTAGCCTGTCAGCACATTGTGTTGGTCTGGGACACAGTGTTACATAGTTTTTACAATATTGGGCAAAGTGAAAAATTAGCTTGGTTATTGGATTTGATTTATTTTTCAGCCACAATCATCTGTGTCTTGTGAAACGCATGAGTACAACTTAAATTGTAATGGATTTAAAGGACCACTGAGCATCGTTAATCCAGAAATAACTGTACTCTGTGGCTGACTAATGTACAGAAACTATAGGCAGGTTTCCACTTTTGTTTTGAGCAAGATACGACTGGTGTCAGGATGAATCAGAAGGAGGGTCTGAGACAGTAGAGGGGAACAGAAGGGAGCAGAGTCACAGTGTGAGTGAGTGAGTGTGTGTGTGTGTGTGGGAAACAAGGACAAACCCGGAGCAGCTCACCAAAACTTTACATTATATCGGCGTTGCAACTGTCATACGATGGTTTCTCTTCTGTTTGCATTCTTCATGGCATTCTGCCGGCTTGAGTGATCTCATGGAATGCACATGGGATTTTTCCTCAAGAAAACTTGTAGCTGATCCCTGCGCTCGACTGCTGTCTTGCTCAGCTGGAGTCTACACATGGGTCCATTTGAATGAGTTTCGGGGAGAAAATCGCAGTGTTTTTCAGATCTGTTGAACGGGATTTGGGATGTGATCCAAGGAGCCTCTGCAGACTGCATCGATGCTGTACTGAAGGTGAAGGAAAATGCGGATATCATTATTCATTTGGATTCTGCACCTCATGAATGTCACAAAAGGCCAGGATAGCACTAAGCCTATGCCATACAGACGTGAGTACCAAGCATTAATTACACTGGTCTACAGCTGGTTTTTTTTGGTTTTTTTTAGAAATTATCTGCTTCAGAGACTAAATGTGCTAAATGTTACGTATTTAACTAAGATTAATTGGAAAACAAATGACAAAAGTCCTGTTTTGCTGATGTTTTCAAGGTGTTATTCCACATATATATTGGTTTATATACATTTATACAATAGTTTTATCAATCTTCCACTAGATAGAACCTGTAAAGTGAATGTATCGTAATGTGCAGACAGTGTTTTGAAGTAGATCTGAGACAAATATTCCTTTGGACTAAAACCCATTGTCTCGTTAATTCTCGAATTTCACATTTTGACCCGAGACTGTATCTGTGAAACTTCAGCCAACCAGCATTTTTGACTTGATTTTTCTTTATCAGTGACTCACACGTGGTAAAAATGTCACTCCTTTTGTTCTGGAAGCATTTTACTTGTAGACCAGTGTTATCACCCTCCTGTTGCTACTATTTGATGTGGTTCTTGTCTAATGTGCCTCATCTCCTTCTGTTTTTCTAGTCACTGATAGTAAACAGTAGACAGATACTGCATATGGAGGCAATAAGTGTGGTCTTTCCACTTTTAGGAAAAATGTGGTCATAGGTTTCCGTTGGTTACTCCATCGTTGGCTGTAAAGCGTCTTGTAAATGGAGACCAGTGTACATGATATGAGTACGCTTCATATTGTGTCATTGTTATTTAACTCACTACAGGCAGCTCTTCAGTGAGCAGACTCTGTCCAGCAGGTTGTGCCACATGTTCGGCGCCGAACGGCTGCTTGTCCTGTAAGCCCCGCCTCTTCTTCCACCTGGAGCTGGATGGGATGAGGCAGAGGGGCACCTGTCTGTCCTCCTGTCCCCGAGGCCACTACGGCACGCGATCTCCATACATCAATACCTGCACCAGTACGTACCAGGCAACAGTGGACTCAATACGCCTGATGGTTAATATCTGAGCACTGTATGAGGCTTGAAATGTCCTCAGATAAGGAAACAAACAGACATTTTAGGTGGGCCAGTCTGAACAATTAGTGCTACTGATGTCATCTAAAAAAAAATAAAGACAAATATTTATTAAGATCCTTTAATCATCTCTTGAACCAAATGTTATATGTGACATATTAGTGTATTATATGCATTTATAAGATCATGCACGAGTATTTTCATGTCATTAAAATCTGTGCTGCTCTGCTGCGAGTAGTTTCAGTCATAACATTTTAATAGTGACCATTTTTACATAATATTAAACCTCTTCAAAAGCCTGTAGTCTGCACAGTTCTGAACAATTTCACACATATATGAACAAAAATTTTAGCAATAACATCAAATATTAATCTAACTGCTGAAAATTATTCTTTGGTAGTGACAGTACTTACAATTACAAGCTGAGTTCCAGATTTTTCAGTAGATTTAACCCTTTAACTCTGGACCTACTGTCGATGCAGCTGTGAGGAAGATGGACATGAACTCCAGACCGAGAACGTAGGTCTGTGGTCAAAACCAGCATCAGTCCATGGACTTAAAAACGTATGGTCTTTTGACGGTTAAATAAAAAAAGCTATGGAATAATGATGCTAAAAATTAATTCAGTATCATTGTCATGATTTGATATTCAGAGGGTTAGGGTTGAAGACAGCCACCACCCAAATCAAAGTTCACTAGAAATGAGGATGTCATGGAAATAATAACTGGATTACAGTGACAAAGGAATGAAAAATCAACATAGAACTTCAGCCTTCAGGGTATTATTGTGTGTAGATACTGTATGAAGCAAAAGACAACAGAAATGTTTCCTTTACAATCTTGATAAAGAAGTTACAATAACAACAAAATGACACAAACCCCAAATACAAATAACATACATTAAGAACATCTGATTGGATGGTTGTATTGAATTTCTACTGAAAACCACTGGTGGTTTAATAATTATTTCCAGAGCTCTATATAGGATTACTGTGATCTCAAATAGGTTTTTGAAAGATTTAACTACATTTTTTTAGAGATTAATTTTAATAAATATATACTATTTGCACACTTTTTCAATTAGTGTTTTGCTTGTGAGATGGCAGTGTGCTCCAGTTGTGTCCACTTTGTTCTGACTTTAGTTCATTGCCACTGTTTTGCAGAGTGTAGGGACGACTGCGCCTCCTGCTTCAGTGAAAACTTCTGCACTCGTTGTCACCTGGGTCACTTCCTGTTCCGGGGCAGATGTGAAAACAGCTGTCCAAGTGGACTAACGGCAGACACAGAACTACGGGAATGCACAGGTAAGGTGTTATTTATGTATGTGTGTGTGTCAGAACATTTGACCAAAATGAGCTTTGCATTTGGACAGTGAGATGTGTGTGTGTCTCAGAGTGTCCTCCAGGTTGTGAGCTGTGCGTGAGGGGGAACACATGCCTGAGGTGCAGAGCAGATCTGTATTTCCATCAGGGACAATGCCACCTCACCTGCCCGAGCGGGTTGGAGCCTGATGTGCAGCTGATGCAGTGTCTCGCACAAGGTAAGAGAATCCACCCTGCTGTGGAGATATCAAACGCATGTGCTTTCTTTGTACTTTTGCCAAAATGGATACCACGGTTTCACCTTTATTGTCTTGTTTTACTCACGCCACCTGCTGAGTGTCTGTCTCAATGCAGTGTCTCCTCTCATAGTGCACTGTCAGGTCGGGGAATGGACAGAGTGGAGTCCATGTGCTCGTAAACGCAGCATGCGAGCCTACAGGAGGGGAGAAGAGGCGCGAACACGAGAAGTCCTGCGCTCCCCGAGTCTCTACGGTGACCCCTGCCCACATGTGTCAGAGATCAGAAAGTGTGTCATTAAAAAGAGACAGAGTTTGACAAGGTAATGAATGATGTGCTGCAGTCCCTAAGAACTCCTCACCTTCGTCAGATAATCGCAAAATATCATGTACATTGTAAAATGTATTTATCTCTGTAATCAATATCTTTGGAGCTTCATTTAGATCTAAGGTCAATGTTTATATCAATGATACACAAATAACTTTTTGGAATGTGGCTGCCAGAGATGATCACAGTTCAGTGTATGCTGTGTTGCTCTTTTTAAAGGATGTTTGCACATTGTCTTAACTGCAATAAAATGTTTTGAGGAAAATGCTTTGTCCTTAGCCCTTCATGTAAAACCATGGAAACATAGCTAGATATAGTACAGTTCAAACCGTAGTCAGTACAGGCCTTTTAATGCATTACAATTAGAGATGGCAGAATAGAGTATTATACACACAGTCACACTCTTATGGATAATTAGGTCACTTTAATAGAACAAGGTCATCCATTATTATTCATATGTAGGACACTTGTACTTTTCCTCTAATGGCAAGAAAAAATATCTCTTAAAAGGGTTATGGTGACCTCCAGTCAGTGCCTCAGCTCAAACTTAGCAGCAAGAATGTATACAATAATAAATAAATACCAAGAAGTCTCGCAATTTAATGTCGAAACTGAACATGCTTGTAGTTTGGCAAAAATCGAAAATCCTTCTTTAGCTGTGCTGTTTTTCAGGATTGCAACACATAAAATACATTTTCATGATTAGTCAGATACAAAGAGACTTTTGCCTGTAAAAGTAATTTAGATCAAACTGCGATTTTAATACTATGCAACTGTTATCTGTACTTTCTCATATATGACGATTAGTAAATATATACAGTGCTATTTGCTCATTTCAATCCTGTAAAAGCAGAAAAACGAAAGGTCTAAATCACAACTAAAAGTCAAGCCAAAGTCAGCATTTAGTCTGACCCCTGTTCACATTAATGTGTCTTGGCATAATGTCTTGGTCTTTTGGCATATTGCTTCAAGCTTCCTTCAGGACTTCCCAGTTCTCCTTTAGACGTATTTATAGATTTCTTTTTTCTCTAGCCACATGATCTCATACAGCTTGTAAAATCACTACTTTTTTTCTATATTTGGGGATTATATTATTTCTATGGGTATTAACACTGAGTAATGCGCATTATAACTTTGCTAAATCTGACTTTTACACAATATTGTATCGCAGACTATGACATTTTAATGTGAAAAGGAATTTAAAAAAAAAGAAAATGCAAGAGTGATCTCATGTATGACGTATTACAGTATGTATTCGTATAATATTTAGCATATTGTACAGTGTGTTTTGTGTTTTACCACCCTGTCATATGACATCCAGTGCGCAGATGCACCACATGTATAACACAGAGCTGATCCAGGACCAGTGAACTTACTGGATCTGTCTGAGATGTGTCAACAGCAGCGCACTCAGTACTGGGCGTCCATAGCTAGCTACAACCATATGTAAATGCACTTTTATAAGAATCTGAACCTGCTCTTCTGCTGAGGAGGCAACTACACCCACCCCATTGTTCAAGTGAGTACATTAATACACAAGTTTAACACCCAGTAAGCACATTTAGCGCTAACATGCTAACTGTGTAAGTGCTGCCTGTAAGTTTCATTAGCCTAGCACAGACCGCGTCAGCCTGACTCTCAGGTATCAACGTTAAAGTGATTTCACAGACGAATGTGTCAGATTTAACCCACGAGTATATTTTACTTGGTTATATCACAGTATGACTATGGAGATGAGCTAACATTTACTGAGCAGCTGCTGGGTGTGTGGCTCTGTCAGCAGCAAATAAACGGCCTTTGAGTCGTTAAAATGAAGTAATTTCAAGGATTCATTTTCTTAATAAAGTCCCACTTAAGTCTGTCAAACTTGTTTCGAAGTATCAATAACAAGTGTGTGCGGAAATCACACATGCTAAAGTTGACATTTAGTAAATAGGAGGGCGTTTCCACAAGTGTAACAGCGCATGTCAACAATGAAACCTTAAAAAAAAAACAATGTCTGAGGCAGTTCAAGAGTGAACCCACTGCATTATAAATCATACAGGCAGATCTGCAGTGACAGTACTGTGTTTTTCCCTCTTGTAGTATGGCAGGTTATGAAAAAGTGGACTGTTCAGTGAAAACTCTACCCCCCTCCATGCTGATAGAGGAAGTTGGAGAGTCTGTGAGCCCCAGCAGCATCCCAGAGTGTGCCATCTGCCTGCAGAGCTGTGTGCACCCTGTACGCCTCCCCTGCTGCCATGTCTTCTGCTTCCTCTGTGTGAAAGGTGCCTCCTGGCATAGCAAGCGCTGCGCTCTCTGCCGCCAGGAAGTGCCGGAGGACTTCCTGGAGCGTCCGGTACTGCTTTCCCCTGAAGAACTGAAGGCAGCAGCAGCAGGAGTGAGCCGAGGTGGAGAGACTGGGGACAGCTCCCATGGAGACTATGCTTGGTACTATGAAGGGCGCAATGGCTGGTGGCAATATGATGAAAGAACCAGCGGAGAACTGGAGGAGTCTTTTGCCAAAGGCAGGAAGAGCACAGAGATGCTGATTGCAGGTTTTTTGTATGTTGCTGATCTGGAAAATATGGTGCAGTATCGTCGTAATGAACACGGACGGAGGCGCAAGATGAAGAGAGATGTCGTGGATATTCCCAAAAAGGGAGTGGCAGGGCTAAGGTTAGACCCTGAACCTGCACCTGCACCTGTCCCTGCTGTACCTATTGTCACCCCAGCAACAACACAACGGATTAGCTTAGCTGATGGATCGGACACTACAGGTCATTCATTACCTGCACCCGTTGGGATTATGGCATCTGTTCCTCCTGTCAGACCGCCAATTCTCCTGGGCCGTCATGTCACCAGTCTTCATTCTCCTTCACTCCCAACTCTGGAGGATTCACTCTCCCAGCTTGTTATTAGCCAGCCAGAGGGAGACGAGGTAGAGGGAGATGATGAGCTGTCACAAGATGATGTGTATAGAGCCGATAGCAGTGAGAGCGAGGAGGAAACACAGGAGAGAGGACGAGCAGAGTCAGTCCTACGAAGGAGACACTGGCAAAGACCGCAAAGTGACAACCAACCAGCAAGGATGTCTCCGAGAGGAGGATCGTCCAGCTTGGCATTGAGTCTTCGCTCACGAAGTCCTGATGGACAGTGCACTGTGACAGAAGTGTGACTGTTACTGGACAGGGGCATGTGTTAACAAATGACAAATCTCACAGGTTCAAAATGTAAGATTTGTACATGTTAGAGTCTGTGTGATACTGGTTAGTTATTGACATTCTCTAACTCCACTTTAAGCTACAGACTGTTTTCTATCCAGAGGACTCTGCTTGCTCTCGAGTGCCTCTGTGCCTTTCTTCTGCTCCTCTAAGTGACAGCGTTAGCTACTGCTGGCTTAGCAGTGGAGTCCAGTGTCAACAAACAACCAGTACACACAGAATCCAACACAAACATGATCACACAATGATGTGAAAATCTTATTTATTGAACCTCTTATCAGTTCAGCAAAAAGACATCTTTAACCTGTGTGTTTCTCTCATCTCTCACAGGCTGATTATGACTCAAAAACGCATTAGCCTATTTTTATATCCTAAACCAACCAATTGAATCTTCTTTTGAAGCTTTCAGACGTGATCAACATAAGACAGAAGCATATTGTCGTCGTTGTCCGGCCCATCCCTTTCAGATCCACACATGGAGCTACTGTACAACAATGTCATTGCTCTACCTATTTTTAAAGCGAGACCCCCAACATCATGTTTGATGTGGTGACACCTCAGACCATTTAATAGTCCAGATAATCTTACAGTCCATTTGGAGTTACCTTTGAAATTATTTTGCTGAAGGTTGTTTCAGAGCAGTGTAATAGGTCATGATAGATCTGCTTTGCTCTAAGCCCCGGGTGGTGAAACACAAAGAGTCCTGCTTTTAGACCAAAAATGTGAAGATATAGTAACTGCGTCTGCTACTTATGCAATGGCGTCTAATAGATTTGTCTTAAAGCTACTCTCTGTCACTGAGTTTGTGGCAGAACAGTACAACCTCTTGGGAATCCTACAAGCTCGTGGTTGATACTGTTTTCTCTTTCTAAGTGATGGAGTAGAAGTCGAGCTCAAATGTAGCAACTTTGGCTTTTCCTGCTTTGCCAGTTTAAGACGTTTCTGAGCCTAATTAATAGTTATTTAAACTGGATGTCGTGACTATGAAGGGGAGAGAATATTTTTATGTGAAAGTCTTGTTTTATAGCTTGCGTGGTGACTGTCGTGAGCTAGCGTTGGGTGCTGAAAAGCCACTGGCAGAACCACTGGAAAGTATTAGGCTATATGTAGAGAGACACATTTGGATTTCTATTTCTTGTCCTACTCTCAGCAGGGCTACTATCAAAGCACTGGCATTGACATGTACTTGGAAGAGTACAAGCTGTCCTCACACGCTCTGTTTTTGTTTTTTTTTTCTTCCTTTTTTGCTATTATTTTAACTGTTTTGTTTTCATTGTTAGTGCCCGTCTTATGTGAATTACCTGAAACAGACGTCGTGTGTGGTGTTTTGTCAAGTCATTAAATGTGTTCATCTATGGTTTACTGTCGCACAGTGACTGGTTTTTCTTTTATTGGCTTGATGCACAGTGGAATATATAACATACCTACAGAAGAAAAGAAGTGGCGCTGATCCACAGGCCTGTTTGCAATGTGTGGCCTGAGTTCAGTCAGAATGTGGTGTACCATCGGAGTCCACAGGATGGCGCTGTTGAACAAAGTAAGGCCCTTTTCCCACCTGTTGTCTCAGAGGTATTTAGTCTCAACAGACATTGGGTGATTGAAAGAATCATGTAAAATCTCAATATAGGCTTAATTATTTACACACACAAAAAAAATCTTACATAAATCATCATTACAGTGTTAATATGCCTTGTAAAATTAGCTCCATTGTTCCTATTTCTGTGAGTTTAATAGATATAATGAGCATTACAAATCCATAGCATGTCACAATCTGATGATTTATGTTTTGTTTCATTCACACAACAGCCTGCAGTATACACCAAATAAGTGTTTAAGGGTTAGAGAAAACAGACGTATGCAGTGGACCTGCTCCAAACCTAAATACTTACGGGGTGACATGTTTTTGTACCTCTCTGACTAATTTATTTTCCTCCAGCAGGAGCATGAACATCTTTTCTAAATCTCCTTCCTATGCAACAGTAGTTATTTTTACGGCCTTGTGGTTTTGGTTTTGGTCTCTGTCATCCTGCAGAGGAGGGGGGGTTGGGGGTGTTGGGGGATCATGATCTTTCACTAGGGTTACCGGTGCTGACTCTAAGTACAGCATGTGATCCCGACTGTCCAGGTTTACTTCAGGTTTGTTGGAGGATGAGACGCTGCCAGAACCGCTGTCACCAGTTCTGCTGACCCGGCTGTGTTTGGCAGCTGAAGAAAACCACCGAATCAGTGTGTGTGTGCAGTCGGACTGTGACCGGAATTAGAAACAGAGTTTAATGAGCCAGACTTTGACTGTAGTGTCTGTTGAGAGCTTCCATTGAACGTTGTCTCCTTAACGACGGGGGTGGCAAAACACTGAGCAACAAAGGATACGGGTCTAGATATTAGATGGTTATGGTTCTAATTTAGTACTAAATATTTTAATATATGCAAATACACTGCAAATGTCACCACATGATGAATTTGCATGCCATCCTCATGACACAGTTAATAGATTTACAATATAAATCAATATCAGTATCTGCTTATGTTTTGTTTTTAATGGCCATCATCAGCCAGCACACTGATGTTTACTTTTGTTTTAGCGTGTTTCTCCAGTGCAGAATGCATATTTAACCTCCTAAGACCCGGGAGCCCCACAGGTTTTTGAGTTTTGGCTTTTTTTTATTAAATAATTGCTTATATTGGAAATATCATGATGCAACAGTTTTTTCAGATGCATTCTTACAAATTTTTATGGAAT
>JAPQRQ010000017.1:12306287-12334025 GCA_037367365.1 Apogon talboti
GATAGATAGATAGATAGATAGATAGATAGATAGATAGATAGATAGATAGATAGATAGAAAACTTTATTTATCCCATAATATTATCTTGGTTAAACCCAGGTGCAGGTACTTTTTTTTTGGCCAGGCTGTGTTGCAACTGATTTGTAAATATAATGGACCTGTAATTAAAATAACTCAAAGGTGTAAAGTAACATTACATAAGGTTTAGAAGAACTGTTGTAGTTTGCACATTTGTAAAGGAGCACATATTGCACAAGTAGTGTAACTAGTCTTCAGTTCTGTGATACAAACTATTTTTTGATGGGTGTTGCCTCCAGAGTGGGTGTGATAACTTGGACTGCTGACGTCAGGGGAGCCATGGCTACAGTTCAGCTGTCCACTCTTGTGTTCCCTTTCTTTCTCTCTGTCATCTGTCTGTCTCTGCTCTCATGAATAGCCGTCCAGCACAGAACATGCTGTGCCAAGCTCGGCCCGCCTGGTCAGAGTGTCCTCAGCCTGGGAATCACTGGGAAGGACAGTGGAGGATGAAAAAAGAAGAAACCATCTAATGTTTTTTTTTTATACTTAACACGTATATCACCTGATGAACAGTTAAATAACCTGGATAGCAGCTTGGCAAAGTCAGCCTGATGTAAACAGAGCAGTGATGGCCTTGTTAAAATACCCCCGTGTGGTGCAAGGAGGTGCCAACCTGATGGACAGGCTCTCATTTACACATAACACACTCAGACTGAAAGCAAGGACGGGCAAGAAAAGGAAAGAAGACAAGTCTATGAAATGTAGCCCGGGAAGGAATGCTAATCATATTTGACTAAACAACAAGAAGAAACTAAAATTAAAACCTCTTAAAGGATTTTTAAAGCAACAAAGTCATTTACAGGAGCAGCAAATTAAAATCTGAATCTGATCTGAAGACACTCGTTTGTCAGAATGCATTTCATATTTAATTGGCAGGAAGTAAGAGCAGTGGGAGGGATAAAAGAAAGAGAAATAATCTAACAGAGAGAAGAACCAATGCCCCCCCCTCCTTCTCTTTATTTATACCCCCAAAGACAGCAGGCTAAGATTTCTGGCACCAAAACACACGTCACGCTTGCTATTTCTGTCTGAGGTGCCACATAGCACCGAGGTTGGGTGACAGGGCTGAGGCATCATGGGGCCAAGGGACTTCCGTACACCCAACCCAGCCTTTACATGACATTTCACACTAGTTTGGCAACCTCGTCCAGAAGACGGCGTGTACATGTCTGCGCCTGAACGTACATGGGAGTCTGTCTGCAAATGTGTGCAAAAAAGGGGAACACGATAAGAAAAGCGGGATGCATTGTTATATAAATGTTCTGGTGTGTGTGCGTGTGTGTGTGTTTGAGGCTGACAGTGAGAGGGTGTGTTTCCTCACCTTCCTCGGAGCAGGAGGTGACAGGGAAGCCGCAGGTTGTTGATGTAGTCTTATGAGGCGAGAAACTCAGAGCATGAAATATGATCCTTCATAGTACAGAATCACTGTCTGTACTGCACATTGGATATCCTGGTAACGATGGGTAACATAACTGCCCCTGAACCAACACTGGACAGTGTTTATGGATTTCACAGCATGGTAGGAGAAATTCAGTGTGTCACATAGATTTATGTATATTAAATTTACATAATTCAGGTGTTGTGTCATATTGAAAGTTGCTGTCAATAGAGAGCAATACAGAAGTTACCGCAGCTCCATCCTAGAAGTTAACAGTGTGGAAGTTCTTTAGGTGTTAAGTAAGTGGATGGTTAGCAATGACATCTAACATTACTAGAGCTGACATTTGAACTGGCTTGGCATGCTGGGAGCTGCTGGTGTCAGATATCCATAGGCCTGACGTCCACTAAATCTTCAAAACACTGCAATATGAGTCATCATATGTTACAACACAGGACGCTTCTGCAATACAAAGACACCGAGTCTTTATGTCAAAGCACTGTCATATTTATTAACAAGAAAAAATACATTAAAGGCATATTATAGTCATTTGTCACAGCTGTTATTTGAACATCTTAAATATATTACTTTGACAATATGATACAGTAAAACACACTGTTGTTGACAGTTAGTATTTTGCTGCTGGGAGCCCAGTCGCAACTTAATCTGCTCCCAATGGTGGCCAGGTTGAATTTGATTCAGCGTGGCGACCACGAGGATTTAACACATGAGCATGCACCCTTAAACGTGGGCTGCATGCTTAAATCTCATTACACAAGAAACACCTGAAATTCAATACAAAAAGGAGGGAAGTGGCAATAAGCAATATGTACGTGTTGGCAAAGTTTCAGCACAGAAGAAGCAAAAAGCCACAGCAACACTGGAGAATGTGGTGATGAACAGATGAACAGAAACACTTAATAGCATCTCTTGTAAAGCTTTTGGTTTAATAGAAGTTTCCCTATTATTTACAGACAGAGAGGGTGTTGGATGGTTGGGAACCTCATGTGGGTTTTGAGGGATGGCAGAAACTTTATTAAAAACCAAAGTATCACATAATGACAGTTTCAGTCTGAAGAGAATAGGACATGAGAGGCCGGTGCTTCAGGGCAGGACTTGGGGTTCGTGTCATGGGGCTAGGGGGACGAGTCAGGGGACTTGGGGACCGGTACATTGGACCTGACGGGGCAGTGATCCTGGCAGTAGGGGTACGACTAGCCCATCTGGACGGAGGTCGCTGATTGGCTGGCCGTGCTGGGCGAGAGAAGCTCTTCTTAGGCTTTGATGTGGAAAACTCTGTTGTATTTGCCTGGATGGAGACAAATAAAAGGACAAATGTCAGCTTTTGTGGAAATTACTAACAAACATGCTGATGCTGAATTTGATTAAGTGGTGAGGCAGGAAATAACCTACCAGCTCTGCATCCTGTCTGTAGGCGGTGTGTCCTATTCTGGAATTGGAGCTGTACTCATGTTCAATCTCCAGCATGTCCAGCAGCTCAATAAGTCCATCATCTCTCATCCCACCGCAACCTGCCATCTCTGACTGACCAACAAACCCACCCCTCTGGATCCTCTGAGGTCCAGGTGAGGAATTTGAGACCCTATAGTCCATTTTGGGCTCCCCAAGGTGGGGCGCAGGCTTCCTTGCCAGTCCTCCATCTCTGTCTGTCCCACTGTGAACCCTTGGCTTAAGCTTTGGACTTCCCACCACCTGTGATCTCCGCTGGGACTGCTGAGGACTGGGCTGGGATCCTTTAGAGCCGCAGTAGCCTCCTCTCTGATCCTTATGGTTCTGTCGACCAGAGTCTGACGCTAACCCCCAATCTTGGCTGGACTCTACATCTGCTGTCAGCACGTCACAATCTGCTTGGCATTTCTGGGTAGGCACACGCATGGGCACCCTGCCGCCAACTGCAGTGGCTCCCAGAGCTTTGCGCTGACAGCCAGGGGTGGGGCACTTTGGCTCTGTAGCCAGTCCCTGATGGGTCACCACCCCAGATTCAGTGAGAAGCTTGCCTTCATTTTCATGGAGCATGGCACCAAACTTCCTGAGAACAGAGGGGCTGCCGCACTTCCTGTCTCCGAGCACACCTGGACTGAAGGTCTTTCTCTCCAGAGCGGGAGATTCAGCGGTTGCCATCGGGAGCTGTGAGCCCGGGCGTAGTTGTATAGGAGAAGCTTCTCGTTGTCTAAGTGGGGGTTTGGCACCTGTGTTCTCTTTGCTGGGGGAACTCTCCCTACGAGGGGAGTTCTTCATGTGAGACACTCGATTCTTCCTGTTTTCAGTCTCCTCAACGCTGCCATAAAACTGCTCTTGGCCAACCCTGGTAGGAAATCAACATAAGAACAAATCAAAGATAAACTAAACAGTGTTGGGTACATTAATAAACAGTGTTAACAAATGCACATCTAGTACCAAGGTACTGTACCTACCTGTCATTTCCAGATCGTGTTTTGATCTCATCCTGGTATGCTGGGATGCCCTCGCTCACTTTGATTGTGTCACTGAAGTGCTAGGAAATAGGGAAAAGCACATGTTAAAAACGGTCCATATCAATCTGCATCTATATTTAAAAGCTTCAAAGCACAGTGTGCTCGCTCAGGACCACTGGCAAGGTTCCCTTCAGTGCACCCATACCAAAACTGAACCTCAGCTGACCCTTCATCAACACTCGATCTAGCACTGCAAAAACTATTCCGATGTACAGTACTTTAATGTTGGCAGTTCACACGGTATTTAATGTAGGTCAGTAAACACTTGAGGTTTTTTTTAAATATGCTGTCGAGAGTTAAGAAAGAGAGGAGTTGGGAAAGACTGCAGTGAAAGTATGTGGAACTAACTGGTATCTGGTAACCTGTCTGTGTAAGCAGACCTGGAGGAACCAGCTAACTGTAATCAATACGCTCCTGACTGAACCCCAGCTTTGACTCATATCACATCCACTGATCTGGTTTCCTCTGATGTGCAAATGCCAATGAAATGAAGCACAAAATTTTCTTTCCCTCTACTTACCACATGGCGAGCTCCATTGTTCTTCCGGCTCATCTGTTTCCCCTGTCCCAAGTAATCCTGAAGTAAGTCACCGATCTCTGAAACGCCATTGGTGTGGCAGTACCCATAGCCATTCTGATGACTCACAGGGTAGCTGTACCCACCGGGGCCGTAGTTACATCCATTACTATAGTGATGTGGCATATTAATAGCTCCAGGGTGATTCTTGCTGTGATGGCCAGGTGCAAAAAGGCCATTACCATGATGTCCCAAGCCACACTCCAACTCATTTTTCTGGTTGTCAGCGGTCATATCGTTTCCTCCTCTGCGGGCCTGAACTTCATTGTACAACTGAAAAAACACATTAGAATAAATTCAATAGTGTTTCCCACATTTTCTGATATTCAAAGGTAACTAGCTATGTTTTTACATGCACATATTGTACAGCAAACTGTGTTTACACAACAAACACGTCTTATAATAATCACAAAATCATTGCACAACCTAATCTATGTTTAACAGCACATGCTATTCTATTTTCTACAAGCATCTGTTTCCCATCGCAACCTTTAATACTTCCTTTAGTATCCACTTTCAGACGGTGTGTGTGAAAGAGTGTGTGCGACAGAGAGAGAGAGAGAGAAAGAGAGAGCGAGAGAGAGAGAGAGAGAGAAGTAGAAGAAGTTTGGCGTGTCTGTCAGCGCATCAGAGTTTAATTAGCTTGTTAACATTTGTCCGTATCATTGCTCCAACAAGGTCATGAGGTTGAGTGAGTCAGTGTACTGCCAGCAGTTTATTATGGACCACAGCACACACACATACACACACACACACACACGTGTTACATGCACACATATTACACCAATTAACACACCCTCCTGGGATGATGAAAGCACTTCATAACCGGAAAACAAAACTATTATCATGTTCACACACTCTGGTATGGCGTGTTTGTGAGATACAATAGTGTCATGTTTGCGCCACATGGACCGCTGCTTAAATTCAATAAATTCATTTGGTCAAGATAATTTTCTTTAACTAGAAGATACCAAGAGAACTTCATTACTAGGTGAAACAATGAGACCAGAGTTAAAGCTAAATTCCCAATGTTCAATTAGCAATAAGATATTTTTTAGAATTTAATTGAACACTTGATTTTTTTTTAAAGTGTCCAATGCTTATATAAAGTTTTACCTTTTCAATTTTCCTCTGAATGTCCTGTAGCTGGTCTTCCCATTCCTGCATCTCTGAATCGAAGTTGTCCATCAGCTCTGGCCTCTCCTGCCCCCAGCCGCGACCGCCGTGTTCCAGTCCACGCTCTAGATCAATGGCTGCCATGACGCAGGCCACTCAATACCCAGGGGCGTTTTTAAATGGCAATTTCCCCCCTTTCTCCTGTTGCACTTTTCTCTCAGAGGTCACTGAGGGTTTGCCAGCGAGGGGCCAAAGGATCGATGGCCTGGAAACTCTAGAGTGACAAATATGTGGGACAGAGAAGAAAGGCTTATTATTGGTTTTACTTTTAAAAGGCCACACTCCTCTTATCTACTGGCTCAATCCTGTTTTAAGATTCTTTTCATATTTGGCAGAAAATCATTTTCTCTATACTTCAGAGTCAGTGGAGTTAAATTGCAGCAGCTGAAACAGGTACATTCCATTGAACTCACTTCATTCACTTGTCTTAGTAAAAGGGGATTTCATATCTTAAATAACTTCTTCTGATTGACAAGGTCAGCTATTTACAGCCAGTTCCTTTCACATTCTTCTCTAAAATTCACAGGCATGTCGGCCTACCTATGTGGCACGTGTGGACAAGTGTGTCGCATGACAGCATGGGTGTTTAGACTCCTGGTCACTTTGACCTCCAGCCTGCTTTTGAAGATAGGAAGTTAAATATCTCAAGCATGCACTGGGGTGGCCATTTTCTTGGAACCTGACCCAATAGTGCACACATGGCATCAGTGTAAGCCTAATGGCATGTACCAAACACCTTTTGCCACTAAAATCTGAGACCAGCTCATCTTCTCTTTGCTTTGTTTTGAAGACGGGCAGATGGATGGCTCATAGCTTAGATATTTTAACTATGCACAGCAAGACTGAGCTTAAGTGGTTTTCTAAGAAGGGTAAAAATGCTTGTTTCTACTTTTGACTGTATGTGGCCTCCACAGCGTACAAGAAATATGACTCTATTTGAGGATATTAAAGGGATCAACAAATAGGCTCTTAAAGACATCCACTTATAAGACTGTTACATGTATCCTAGAAACATCCATCGACCCTACAGTGATTTAATATTAGGTTAAAATCAGGATAAGCTGTTTGGTGATGCAGCACTGACCGCCCACTAACCCATTAAGCTCCTAGTAAGTAAATTAAGTCAGCTTGGCTTTGGTATTGTTTTTGCAGTCATTAAATACATCTGTAGTCCTGTTCAATATTATCCTAATGTACCACCACTGCCCTCCCACATGTGATGCAAGAGTAGAGATATTAATAAACTTGTAACTACGCATAGTAAACTCTGTGTGGTCTGTGCGCATGGGGCTATGGAGTGGAACAAAGAGAGGGGCGGACAGTCACAGGGAAATTAAACCAAAGAGTACACTCTCATAGCTCTTTATATTTAAATGTAAAAGAAAGGGTTTGATATAAGATGAAAATTGAAAAGCAGGTGAATCAGTGCTCTGACAATTTAAGGCTCTGTCATTAAGTTTAGTATAATTTGGATTTTAGTTACGTATGGTTCCATCTGCCACCAAAGCATCAGACATTCACCTTACACCTGTCACTTAAACAGTGGTACCAAACTGTTCTTACCTTCCTCTATAAATTAGTTTTTGGTCCCTCCTGTATAAATCCTCAGTTTGCTGTAGTTCCTGTGCGCCGTACGCTCTGGCCTCTCCAACACATTCACTCCACTCGTCGCCAAATTGTCAAGTCCCCTCTCCGGTGCTTCCCCCCTCGGTTTTCCTCCGCTGTGTTACGTAAAAACCCGGGCTGGATTTAAAGGGCCCCTACTTCTAATCACACCTCATGTCAGGTTATGTCCGGGTGCGTTGGGCAAAATGGTAAACAACTTCTGTTCCAGCCGGGGTACCCAGCCTTTATACCGCTCCCCAGTGTTTATGTGGGCGCGCCATTGGAGACGGGATCAAATGTCATAATGTCAAATTTATTCCAGCATTTGAAGTCTCGATGGGACAACTGTCGTCACCGGCATCCTGGCTATAATTACCGGGGCTCACGGAGAGAGGGAAAGTGTTTACATAGCTATTTCAGCTGCTGCAATCTCTTGGCCAATAGGCTTCTCTGTTGCTACTCCATTTTCGGATGCTTGGGCAGATTTTGTCTTGTGACAAACCCCTGCAGCAAATCATTTTTCCGAGGGATGCCAAATGGGTGTAGGTGACACAGTGAGTAATAATGTGTCACGGTCAATAATATCTTTATTGAACATAGTCACGAAAACGGTGCAGCAATGAGGATGCCTCGCATGTTTGGCAACCTGCCATTAAAAATGACGGATAATTTCAGTGTCATTTGTAATGACTTAAGCTTAGGAAAGCGACTGTTAACACAGTCTCCGGTGAGCGCATATTGTAAATTGTGCAAAGACACAAAATAGGTGAAATCTCAGACTCTGTCCAGGAGTAAGCTGAACCTGTGACTGTGTTCTTGACTCATCCTTCTCCAGTGACATCTGAGGACAGTTGCTTCTGTTCATCTGCCACACCATCAATTACTACCCCTAATCAGAGGGCCTGCTGGGAAATGTGTGGCATCCGGACAAGATCTGACATTTGGCAAAGGACATGATCTTTAGCATTCCTTTCAGTTTCAAGCCCCTGGATCATCACCGTAATTTGCACCTGTTGTATTCCCTAACAAATGACAAACACAGTCCCTTAGGACTTTAGGAGAAGGATTGAAAAAAATCCTTACTTTACCTTTAGGAAACAACGACAGCAACGTGGTATGTAAAGGGTAGTTCTGAAAAACAAAGCGGAGGTCGTAACACGTTAGTAATAAAAATATATTTAGCAGTGAGGTTAAAGCAGGTCGTGAAACTGCATGGAAAGGTGATTTAAGCTTCCTGTGCTGTTGCGTTGTGACATAGAGCTTGGCCTATATGACCCTTCTTCCTTTTTGCCTCTGCAAAGGAAGTTATGTGACCACACCACTCATGTGTGTTTGTCTATCTGTCTGTCACATACCTATGTAATTACCTACGGTGATGTTAATAGAACTTGGTGGAAGGCAAGGCCAAAGAAGAATGCATTAAATTGTGGAGCAGATCTATTAAAACAGGAAGAGGCAGGACTCCGCAATTTAAATATAATTAAAATCGCAATATAATCCAAATCCAATATAGCCTTCAGACTTAAAGGAACATGTTTGTTTAGTAAACCCCCCCCGCCCAAAAAAAAATCTATATATTTTGCAGCCAAAAAAGCAAAACACAAATCACACTGAAATGTGACTCATAACACAATTATATTATATGTCAAAGTCATTTTTGTAATTTGTTCATTTATTTACACAACTGTGGGGCATTTGTAGATTAACATAATTTCAGAGTACCCCCCTAGTTTCTTGTATTCATTTCTTACATCTACTGTCTTCACATTTTGGCCTCACTTCCCAAAACAACAAACAGCAAAACAGCTATGTGACACATTTCTAAACGTGTTATGCTATCTGCACCAGTGTCAACGCACCATAACAGCTGCTCCTCTTTTGTCAAATCTTTTGTGAAGCTCAGCTCCACAGAGGAACTCACCTTGTTGATGGACTGCTGCAGACTGTAATGTGTTGTAGATCATTTACGCTCCAGTGTTGAATTCAGCCACACTTTGTTAAACGTGACTGTGGCTTTGTCAAGGGCAGAGCTTTTCCTGTGCTTTCGGTTACCTTGGCAACAAATGATGCGGGGAGGAGGAAATAAAATCAACAGAGCAAAACAAAACAGGGGATGATGTAAATAAAGGGAGTTGTACATCACAGAACAAAGAACAGAGTAAAAAGAAAGACTAGTTTAAAGATGGTGGCATAAGAGAGGGATGAGAATAGTACGAGTATGAGGATGAGCAAAATGATGGGCTGGAACATCTGGGGGAAGAACAGCGGAGTGACGGACCATAACAGATAAGAAATAAGAGATTGAATTAAATGAGAAAAGGGAAGAAACAGAATTAGCATTAAGCTGTTTGAGATATTTTATGTGCCGCCACAAAATACATCTTAGTGGATTTTCTCACCGACAGCGGTTCATCTGTGTCTCTGTCCTCCAGCCTCGGCACTTCCAGTCTGTCTATGAAGGCCTGCAGTTCCTTCCGGAAGGCCTTCATTTGAGCATTAATGCGATAAAGCAGCTCATGCTCCCTTATCCGGCTCCCATCGTCCTCCGCACCTTCCTCTCCTCCTCGTCCGAACATCAGGTCGCCGTTGGAAACGTAGACCCTGGCCTCTGAGATGATGGTGGCCGTGTCCGCAATGAGCCGGTCGATGGTCCGGACGAGTCGCTCGGCCTCCACACGGATGTCAATCATCTGCTGCCTGTCTCGCAAGCTGCACCGGCCGCCAGGCAGGAAGCGGGCTAAGGCGGAGGAGGCGGCGCCCTCAGGTCCTGTGGGCGTGTAGAGCCCCCGTGTGGGCGTCAAGCATCGGCTGTTGCCATTATTATTCCTGACTTCGTCTGAGTCGCTTTCTCCGCCTACAGGGCCCTCTCGCTTCCGATGAGGTGGGAGGAGGCGGGAGGAAGTGGAGTCTTCGTCACTCTCGCGGCGTCCGCTTGTCGCTCCACCAGCATCGCTCTCTGCGTCACTGTCCCTTGGGCTCGGCCGCAAGGAGAGGTGGGAGGCCAGGTCGTAACGCTGCATGTTGGAGAGCAGCACACGGTTTTCGTACTGAAGCTGCATTACCTGAGGGAAAACAGAGAAGTGGAAGTGGTAGACTTTCAAATAAGTTTTAATTTGACTTATGGATATAGGGGAAAAGACAGAAACGGTACATGTGAAATGATTAAAGTCAATCCAATCAACTGAACTAAGCTTATGTATGAATGTATGATGTTAGACCTTCAAAGCTAAATTTCATCATTAGTATGTGTAGTGTCAGCTTCATAAAGGGCCTATATTTCACTGAACTGCAATGAAAGATGATGCAATGAAATCCATGAGTTAACATCCAGAAAAACCCTAAGATCTACTGTGCAAAAAACTTAACAATTACAAGCTTTAAGTTTCACATTTGCTTTGAAAGACAGGTTCAATAGGTTTAACACAGGGATAGAAAACCTAGTCAGTGTCTGGTGAGTATGGGTGACCTCTTTCTTACCTTTCCACTTAGATCATTAATCTGTAGTCGTGCTGCTTTCAGCTCTTCCTGCAGGGCTTCTACCTTTGCTCCATCAATCCCTGCTCCTCCGGTGACTCCTCCTCCATGTCGGGTGCTTCCCTCATGTGTACCAGCTTTGAACTTTAACTTGTTCAGCTCTGTGGTCACCCTCTTGTTCTGCTCCTCAGCATCAGCAAGATTCCTCCTCAGCAGCTCCGCTTCGTCCTCCACTAACTGCAGCTGCTGTCGAAGGTCCGTCAGATCGTCCCCGAGGCCTCTCCCCGCGCCCGCCCCGCCCATCGCTCCACACCCAGAGCTTCCCGCTCCCTCTCCCTCGCCGCGGAGGTCGTCAAGCTCCGCCCTCAGACCACGATTCTCAACCTGTAGCATAGAAAACCAAATTATTCATCATGTTCTCCACTCAAAACTCTACTCAGATCTGTCTGGTCTTACCTCCAGTTCAACGATCTTCCTTCCCAGGATGTTGGCTTCCTCCTCCACCAGGCGAAGCCGCAGTTTCAGCTCTGATTCGCGGGTGGTGGGCGGCCCGCCAGCCTCCCCTTTGGGATGGGTACTGTCCAGTTCACCATAGAAGGAGCGGTACTTCTGTAGCTCTTGCTCCAGACGGTCCTTCTCTTTGTCGATCTTGGCCGTCTTCTTCCTCATAAGCACTGCTTCCTCTTTGATGAAAGCGAGCTGGCACTTAAGGTCCTCATTGTCCTCCTGGAGAAAGTAACAGAGAACACTGTCCTAATAAACATGCATCTAAAGAGTGATAGCTGAAATGCAGTTCTGAAGTTCAGAGGGTTGGTCTCTGCAATAAGACGTAGAGACGGAGGGATTTAAGATTAAACTGTGGAGGTTTTGTAACACGTCCCTCTGTGCCAAAACATCTATCATTTAACCAAATGGATGTCTGGGGTCGGCTAAGTCTAAAGTAATTGCTGGAGCTTTGCAAACTCTCAGTTTTTTAAAAATACATCTCTCTGGCCAACTCCTTTAACCTCCCATACTGTAATTCAACCTCATCTGGAATACATCATATGAATCAGTGACATTAAGTCTCACATATATGGGAAAAAACTTAATATCATTATTAACATAGATGTTCCTTAGACAGATACTTTTCTCCCTTTAGCGACAATTTGAACTGTTTATGCTATTTAAGAAAATATGTTGGACAGATGATCTGGATTTTTAAGTGGATCTCACCTCAGTTGGAGTCTGTGCTGCTTTCTTGTCTGTCTTCGGGACGTCCTTGCTTCCTCTTCTCTTCTGAGACTGATGGAGAACAGTAAATAGAATAATTAACAACTACTGTGATTAGAGTGAATTTATGTGATTATATATTGTATTTGTGTACAATTGTGTCTCTGTTATGGACCACTGTAGTAATGCTTTATACATTTTAGAGCTGAAAAGTGGGATAAGAGATTTTCAATGGAACATATTTCCTACTTCATTACTATTACGCTGGATTTATCTCATTTTTAAACAGAAACAGTATATCCTTTTCTTAGGGTGAAATGAAATACATTACAAATTGTATCCAAAAACTAAAACTGCACATCTGACTTAAAGGGGTTCTATGTAGTATCTGTCTGAACTCTCAACAGTAGGAGAAGTCACATACCAAAACACACCTACGACTACTAAAACCACCAGCCAATCAACACCATGTATCCACACACTGTACCACTCACTGAATGAAGTATAAAGCTCATCGTTTACACACATCTGTATTATGGTCTCATCAAGTTTTCTGGTTATTTGTATGATCTTTATATTTTGTCAGCTGATTGTTTATATTGTTGTTCTGTTAGCTCAGCTGTGTCTTTAGACAGAAAACAGCCACAGTAAAACCACAAATTACCTCTGTTTTCTATATGGTATGTGTTGGCAATAGCTGCACTAAAGATCTGTTTAGAATTGTCTAAAGAAGGTCAGACCTTCTACACTTTAGTCTGATCCATGGTTCAGTAAACAGTAACTTAGCAAAGATAATAACATCACATAATAATTTTCTACCTTCATAAACCTCATAAACAAACTCACTCATGTAGAAGAAATGCACTGATTTCAACATCAAATTCCATTCTTTTCATTTAGAGCCGTGTCCAGTGAATGAAAACAACAACAGTGCTTCTAGCTTTTATCATTTTGACACTTTCTTTGAGCCTAAAAGTTGTTTCTTAATGGTTCTCATCCCATCTCATCACTTTCTGTTGCTTTGGTCAAAGGCTCCTGATGTTAGTTTTCTTCAGAGTGACTCACTACTTCCTCTAGTGGTAACATAAATGCCCATCAGTGTAAATTGATGCAGTTCATATCTCTGCAGTCCAATAGGTTGGATAGCAGAACTTCAGAGTTCTTTATTCTGAACATTCTGATGATAATTTTAGGTCTTATTTGGTTATTTTAAAGTACAATTACTACATATATCCCCTTTAAATATCCCTCTGTTGATGGTGACTGTGGTACCCACCTCTTTGGTTTTATCTAGTTCATTCTGAAGAGCTTGTTTGGTCACTTCCACTTCTATAAGCTTTTGTCTCAGTTTTTCATTCTCATCCTCTGTCTTTGTGCGTTTCTCCTCCACCTTCTCCAGCTCATGGTGAAGCCTCACAGACACATCTTTGGCCACCTGCGATCAGTGTAACATGATTATTATTGTGCGTCACAGACAACTTCAATTAGGAAAGCACAGTTTATTTCATTTCAGTATTTAAAAGATACTGCTTTGGCTCTTTACGGATGAAAATACACACAATGCAACAACACAATCCAGACAGACACACGGTGCCCTCCCCTCCCGTCTGTACCTTCAGGTCCTGCTCCAGACTCCTGAGCAGCTCTTCATCGATCTCTCCTGTCTGGGCATAACGCAGCCTCTTCCTCTCAGCCTTTCTCAGACGATACTGCAGGATCCGGCAGTTTTTATTGGCTCTCTCCAGCTCCCGCCTCATTTCTTGCAGCTGGCAAGTATCTTCCTCGTAGAATGTGTCACGCATCTCATCCATCTCTGTCCTCATCTCCTCTATCTCACACTGGTGTCCCAAAGCAACAATTATGTGTCACAATTATGAGGCAGTTGAGACTAAGATCAGCAAGATTAACCTATACTGTTTTAATGTCTGACTCCACAGATGGAGTAATGGATATTTTGGATGTGAGCCAAACACGGACAACTTTAAAAAGATAAAACAGGATTTTCCAACTAAGGAACATCAGTTTGTGACTGCAAACATTACACGTATTACATGCAATGCAGACCTAAAGTCCATGTCTATCCCACTTCCTATCATTCATCCTAGCAAATCAATTCCAGTGTGATCAATAACCAATTAGGCATGAATAACTGGTGTAATTCAAGGATGGCCTTCTGGGTGAGTACATTAAAACTGCCCACATCAAATAATCTTGTGTTTTCCTGTCTATCCTTTAATTGTGAATGAGACAACAAACATAAAATCCAGACTGAAGGCCACAAACAAGCATGTCTGACACACAAGCCTGTGGCCTGCAAGTCTGCACTGTGTTATCATCTGTGAAATACCTCCTAAGTGATGACACAGCACAGGCATCATGAAAACCGTTAAGTGCCAAACCTTGAGATCTTCATTTTCCTCCAGCAGCCTCTCCATCTCGTCGTCAAAGGCCTGGTCCTGCTGTGTCACGGACCCCGCCTCTGGAGCCTCTGCAGCCGGCTCCGGCTCGGCCTGAGCGGCCTCCTCTGTGGCTCTGCTGTCTGTCTTGGTCTGCATCTTCGCACTCCTTCTCTTCAATCTCTTCTGCAGATGGAAGTGGATCAGTTCAGCCTGCAAGCATCCTCCTCTCCACAAACCCGGTCCGCAGCCCACAGACACGCCGACTCTCCCCCTGTGGATGCCTTCGCCTCCGGGGTTCCTCCTGTTCTCCTTCACCGACCGGAAAGACGACGCTGGGCTCGACCGCGGACCACTTTTAAGGCAGGGAAGGTGGAAAGCGGAGCCCGAATCTATGGGCTCTTCTCTGACAGCATCCGCCCTGTTTGGTCCGACATCAGCTTCAGCACCATCCGGTTGAACAGCTGCCTCTCCGCGGCTCTCGGGCTCCCTCTCCCTTCCGTCCGCGGACCTCCAGCTCACCCCGGTGCATTTACCCCTATCCGCTGCAGGAGAAGACCTAGACCTGCCTCTGAGTCCGACGGGTCGCTTGTTGGCCCCTTCCTGGGCTGAGGGAGCCCGGTGCTGCCTCCTTCTTGCGCTATTGTCCGCCGAGGATGAAGTTGACGGTGACGGAGGAGCTGCAGCGCCCCCTGTGGTGGACTTCATGCTCTGCTCCACTTCGACAAACTCACAAACATAGTCCTAGTCGTACATCCTTGGCAAAATAAGCAAACCTGAATGAGAAACACACTGAAGTTTACATTTAAAGAGCTCAGCTTCTCCTTAAATCTTTTAAAACTACTTTCTCTCGAGGGCCTATTTGCTTCCCGTTAGTAGCCACTAGGTGTCGCTTTTCTCATTTTTTTCACATTTGACCTGAAATCTAACTTTGATTGGGTCTTTCAAATCATTTGTCAAATAAAGACCGGACTTTATATTTATAGTAAAAAGTAAATAATTAAATAATAAGATAATGCTAAACAAGCCACAACAGACGAATCCTGATGTGGAATCTTACCGGAGCTGACACACAGGGCACCGCCAGGCACTGCAGGGGCACGGGCCACGGCGTGACGCAAACGTCAACCCGGAAGTGAAGGACTTCCGGGTATTTATTTATTTATTTATTTATTTGTTTATCTACCTGACATTGCACTATAGACTGAGTAAAATATAACATAAACATGGTCCTTTAAATTTGGACTGATTAATAATTTTTAGAGACCCTAAAGAAGTGATATCTTTTGCACTTTGAGAAATAAGAAAAATGACTGCAATTTTAATAACATTATGCCTGTTACCACTTATTTTGTGTCTTTGTGGATCCACTGTGATCTTTAAGTTGTAATGCACATGAGAAGCTGTGGCATAATTTTACTGGTCCAGCTCACTAGCGATAAAATTGGGCTGTATGTGGCTCCTGAACTAAAATGGGTTTTACCCTACAACTAGGGCATATAAGACATAATTAATTAATCAATAATGTCATTTTGAATATCAGTATCAGATATATATTCATATTAGACAACAATTTTGCTATTGATGCATCCTTAATAATAATTTGTCCCATCAAGATAATAACTTAGTCCCATTCACAATACCTTGTGATAAAAAGATTTTTTTTTTCACCCTGTTGGACTTAAGGGACTCTTTAGGACTTTGGTTAAAATGAACATCTATCTGAGCATATATCTTCTAATTTGTATCATACTAATTTACAACAGGAATTGTTTTTTTCTTAATTTATTTAACCAGTCCTTTCTAGAATAGCAGTGTATAAGAGCATGAAACCAAGTGATGCTCTCTTGTTTCAACATCACCTTCAGAGACAGCCGAAAGCAAACATGACTGTATACTATATAATCATGTGGAAAACAAGAACTAATGATAAACTTCCCTACTACTACCATACATTCTTGCCTCTCTTTCTCTCTCTCTCAAATGAATTTTAAATTAATGTGTAACTATCTAAATTAAATGGTATTCAAACATCGTGCATCAGGCATAGCAGTTTGTACAAAGTATATAATATGTGCATTAAATGTAGAAGAAAGAGCACAATATTAGTAGAAGCTTTTCCATTGTACATTCTCTTTGTTTAGTGATTTTAACATCAGTTAAATACACATTTAAACACAGTAAAAGGCAGGTCCAAAGAAGAAATGCAACCTTTTTTATACAAATTTTTCAACTCCCCATTGTTTAATGTTGATTTTGTAGTTTGGTTCTGTAGTAAGAATGTGTGGTAACTTATTTAATAACACATAGTAATTTTCACCACAATACAGGCTCTGCTTTACATTATTCTTTGGTGGTGCTTGACTTTTGGAACAATTAACTAAATTAAACATAATGATAGAATGGAGACTGGTAAACATCTTTTTTTAAACTTAACCATCACTATCTTGTTTCCTATTAAATAAAAACATTACTGTGCAATTCCTCACATCTCATGTTTCTCAGATGTACAGGTATAATTCAAGCCCAACAGAGGGTGCTCTCCACACATAAAACCAGCCCAACAGGAGGTAATATGTCCCACTCAGGCAGCCACTAAAATGCTGAGTTTCCACAGTGTGAGGTTAGTCATATAATTGATAATGAGATGAGAGAGTGAGTCGGGCTTGAAGAGCTTAACCCTTGCAAAATGACCGACACCTCACCCTCCAGATTGGCTTTTTTTAGAGGACTATGTTACTGATTTTAGTGTCAAACAAAATATGCCCCATTATTAAAAGAACTGATAAAGCAATCTATGCATATGGATATGACATTTTTTCCTAAAAGAGTATTGCATAGTTATTGACTTATTAGAATCTTACATTAAAATGCATTTGTTATACCCAAACTCATGCATTTAGCAGGTAAATGTATGTGCTATCACCTGTGTGCATTCATGTTCCTGCACCAGCAGGTTATAGTGACCTGTGCTAAATGCCTTTGATAGAAAAGCCTTGGCCCTCCTGCAATCCTCTTAGACCCTAGCTTAGATCCCTCTGTGTCCCGAGGGAGGACAAATACACCTCCTCTTACTCATCTCATCCAATCCATCATTCACATCTACATCCGTGCATGTCGATGCCGTAGGTGCAAACCGACAGCTGGTGGTGCACCAGGATAAGATGCAGGCCCGTAAGGAGACAGATGAGAAGAGGAAGGTTATAGTGAACTAACTAACAGAGGGAGACATTTTTGACCGAGAATATAAGAAAAGAAAATTCAAATATATAAAAAATATTAAAATATCAGAATGCATATGAGCTGAGGCGTGCACTCAACAGGAAAATGACTGTGGCTTGAGGAGGCGCAATTAATGGATCCCTGTGCAGTGAAACATGATAGTTTGTGTGTTGGTTATGGACCGCTCAAGAAATGGATGCCTACTGTGAAAGATGTGGGTGAAAGGGAGGAGTAAAGTCCTGACATGACCCTAGAAATTAAATTCAGTTCTGTGGAGAAAAAAACCCAAAACATTCTCACTGTAAAAATACAGTGTAGTCCTTCCATTTTATACATCAACTGCCATATGTTAACTAATCCATACAGTTTGAGAGCTACAGTAGCAACCTGATGGCAGATTAGCAGAGGCTTCTCTTCCAGTGACCTGGTTTTCTGGGTATCTCGCAGAGTGACGTGGAAATAAGCTCTTTTGGAAGTAAAGCCAATTTGCCCCCAAAGATTAGGGCAGATCTGTCTGGACAGGCCAAAGACACAGGCTACCTCTGCCCCGCTCACAATCACCAGGGGTGGAAGAGACTGAAGAAGGAAATGAGGGAATGAAAAGAGGAAATGGAGAAGCTTCCTCATCATATAAATTACTTACAAAAAGATACTAGTGTGTAGTCAGACCGATTCCCCCATATGAACAAACGGAGACAAATACGTAACTACAGGGTGCTGACATTGTCTTTATTTCAGTTATATGTGCAGTGAGAAGCTGTGCCAGTTTCATTTAAAGATGAGTGAAAATAGAACAAATGAAACGATCGATTGTGTTCTTAAAAAAGGTCTTTTTTCAGGATGAGTTTCCCTTCAGTTCTACATGGCAGTGAGACAGTACCAAGCTGAAATTCAACCCCTTATTCTTGCACTTGCGCTACATTGCACAGCAAAAAGAAATAAAACTCGATGGCCCACGAAAAAATATGCATTATGACAAAGATACCAACAGTTTTGCATAAACACTAAAAAGAAACTACAGTCCTCTTCCCCACAAGTGTTTTAACAAAGTTTTTAATTAACAATGAACACAAAGAAAATAGCGTCAAACTGTAAATGCAGCACGGTTAAATCAGTCTGATAAAGCGTATAATGAAGTCCATGACATATAGGACTGGTAGATGGAATAGATATGGTCAGAGTAGTCAAAAACAGCAGATGGCAGTGAGAATTTGCAGTGGGTTTTTTTCCATTTGCCTGACTCTAGGTACTGTAAACAAAAACTTCCCTTTGGTACAGCCTTTGCATGTTCTTTTGTTGGTCATAGTTAAATTCATTAAACCTCTTTTAGAGCACTAGAAAATAAATAAGCATATTTAAGACTATTTAAGCTTTCAGATAAAACAACACTGGAATTCAGAGTACAAAAATTGGAGGTGAATTTGGTTGACGAGTTAGTGAATGCTGAGCTGAGGGTCGTAGGTCTGGATTATTTGGTCCTATTATGGTCCAAAGCACGTTTGGACAGAACATGATCAGCATTTGCTTTCTTTCCATTAAAAAAAAAAAAACTGTTTTTGAAGACAACCAACACCCCTCTATCACTCTCAAAACCAGAGCCCTTTACATACACACCGATAAATACACACTGCTACCCTTTCACCGCTTCGTGTCAGTCACAAATCACATCCTTCTACAGTATTTGCAGAGATGGTGAGGATTCGTTTGCTTTGAACTTCTCTGTTTTTTCCCTTCCCTCCCCCCTTCCTTCTCTGGCCCCGAAAAACAAAACTGTCCTTTAAACACCAGACCTCTTCTTCTGTTTACTCCATTTTCGCTCTTCCTTTCTTCTGCTTCTTTCCGTCATCCTCCACTTCCTCTGCTTTGCTATGGCCGTTAGTTACCATAGTGGTGCCGTTTGAGACGGGCTTGCCTCCCTTCTGACTGGAGTAGGGTTTGCGCCGGTATGCGTGGTAGTAGAAGTTAGCGAACAGGATGATGAAGGTGACAGCATAGCCAATCAAAGCCCACTGCATCCAGGCGGGGAATGGACAGCCTGTGTAGAGCGAGTGGCCTGCGTGGCCGATGGTGACGTGGAACTGGATCTGTTGAACACACACGAGTTTGGTCAACCGTTAGATAACATAAAGCAAACACTAGGGTGGAACATTATAAAAGGGAAGGTTTTTATCCAACAAAAGCAATAGTAAGCTGTCTGAGTGTGCCACAGTCAGTCCTTCCACACAAACAGTTTTGTTGCCCTATATCCATGATCATCTAATGAAAAATGAAATACAAACTGTCAATGACCTCAAGAGAAATTCACTTAACCTCCTAGGACCCACTGTCCACGTATGAGGAGAAGAAATTCACAGCTTTATACAAAAAAAAAAGAAACAACTGTCCACCGCAAATGACATTCCATAAAAATTTTTAAGAATGCATCTTAAAAAACTGTTGTATCATGATGTTTCCAATATAAGCAATTATTTAATTAAAAAAAGCCAAAACTCAAAAACTGGTGGGGCTCCTGGGTCTGAGGAGGTTAAACCCAATTTGGTCATTGTCTCAGTTCTTGGATAAATCTTGAAATCACATGCTGATAATTTTCTAATAAAAATATTTAAACCCATTTTTCTAATCCATGGATAACCATTGTCACATTGCCAAACAAACAGGAATGAATTGATGAGAATATTTAGAAGAATGTGTCTTAGAACGAAGGTTTAAAACTTTGAAAGATCTGAATTAATTTGGTTTTTGAAATGACCTGCATACTGCTAAAAGAAAATTAAATCCTTGTGACTTTCTACAAGAGCCATCAGGAACTGTTAATCTGACGTGATTCCTACCATCTGAATAATGGTGAGGTATTTCTTCCACCAGAGGTACTTTTGCATCTGAGGTCCCAAAGCTGCGAGGCCATAGTACCCATACATTAGGACGTGGATGGAGGAGTTGATGGTTGCACCGAAGAAAGCTGCAGAAAGTAAATCACACAAGTAAGTTAATCGTGATCAACACAACCCACAGTTATTGTGATCAATTCAGCCGTAGAAACCAACTTCCTGTTTAAGCGTACAAAACACAAACTCAGATACTCACATTGTCCACCGGGGACCCATTTAATGCCGATCCACCAGAGGATGAACATGGTGCAGTGATGGTAGACGTGGAGGAAGCTGACCTGGTTGAACTTCTTCCTCAGGATGAAAAATACTGTGTCCAGGAATTCCACTCCTTTGGAGATGTAGTACCACCACAGAGCAGATGCTATCTAGAAACACAAAAACAGGTTGAGTGAATTCATTTGGATCATTCTTAGTGAATCCTTGACGCCAACATGACCCAGTGTGAGTGCATCTTTGACACCTCTGACAGGATGCGCATTCATTACAGTGTCAATAGAATCCTCTAAGAGTCTTATTCTTTTCAGCTAAATAACAAAAATATTTAAGAAAGCAGGGAAGAACATAAAAGTACATAAAGGTCAGTGTAGGTATGGTAATGGCATGCAGAGCTGTTAGAGGTTTTGTATATTAGTACAACATGTGTATATGCGAAGCAAACGCCTTGTTATTCATACACGCTTCATTTGTACTCAGCTGTGCAGATATACGACACTTGCTCATAAAGGGAAATTAAAAGCTCAGTATTAAGTAACATATGGGGAGATCAATAAAGCAAACACACCACACATTATTTACGTTGAGATATTATCCCCTAATATTATTTTACAATCTCTCTACATTGTTCTATATAACTCGGCTTCATTCCTCGCTGTTTAACATACACACAGTTAAACATTTGCCCTCTAAGCCAAGACGCTCTGGTATCTCTTATCCCTTACTAATGCCATCATTAAAGAGCAAGGCCCAAAGGTGGAGAACAGGGAGGAGTTTTAGAGTGGTGAGATGAATTACTCACGCCACTCCGAGCACAGGCCACACCCCACATGTCCTCAAATTGCTACAGATATAAACATTTAGCTTCCAATCCTCTCTTTATTTCTTTTCTGGTTTACTCCAGACCAAAATAAATGCACTTACCAGAACTGTGGTTCATTATCTAAGCAGTTTTTTGGGGATATTAAGTCAAGCCAGAGCTGTTTTTCACGATCAATATCTATCAGTATGCAGCTATGTCCTATGTATATTGTTTTTTGCTGTTTGTTATGTAGGAGGATACTAACCCTGACTTCATTGACATCATTGGAGTAGTTGACAGGCTGACAGAGGTAGCTGTATCTGGCTGCTCGAGAGCCTAGTAGGAGCTGAAGAAAAAAAGAACACTAAATCAGAAAAGCAGCTATCAAAAGTGACACTTTTTCAAGACACAAAAGATGTAAATCAAATCAAACCAGACCTGAGTTACGTTTTTCAGATACTAGAAACCATTACTAGAATCCCTGCCTTACATGTATCTCACAGTATAATTAATCTAATACTCATCATCCAACATGGTTCATATATTCATCTAAACCATAATCAGTATCACGCCACTGTTCCACCCTTACAATGCAATATTACAGAGATGCAGCTGTATTCCAGTATTTTCTCTCTTCACTACATTAAGCTGTACATCCATCAGTAGCAGCTCACATCACTGCTTGCATTTAATTTCCTTTACTGGTTTTCTCCACACCATCCTTCTTATTGGAATGACACAGTGAAAACACAGCTGAGTGCCACAACAAATAGCAGCTGCAAGCTAGAGGGATTTTTTGACATGAATTTAACTGATCAGACTGAGGTGCTACGCTTTTGTCTCTTTTGCATCATGACAAACCACCCTATATGAGACCAGCACTGCACGTTGCATTCATGAACCATTAGACAAATCGACTTGTCTCCATGTGTAACACAGACCTCTTTGGCGATGTAGAAATTTAGGACCACCATACTGAAGTTGTAGACTATGAGGGTTTTCCTGAGTGTGTACGGCTGGCGATCCTGCATGTATCTAGGCCCCGCCCACAGGAAGAGCAGGTACAGGCAGCTGATGGCCAGAGTGGGGAAAGGAGATGACATCATGGGCCAGTTCTCCACCCTCTTGTCTGGGGGTAAAAAGAGTTATTTGCATCATTGGTGGAACTCTGCACTTATCTTTTTTTTTAATCAAAACCATCATATGACAATCTCCTTCTTTTCTAATCACCCTATAGTTAAATGGTGCACACTTATGGACTACTTTCCCCTCACTCCACAAGCAAGTTTGGGATTATGCAGTCATTTGTGATGAATGATTTTGTCTGAAGTCTGAAGATAAACACTGCAGTTGAGTGATTTGCCAAATAAAACATTCAAGATCCCAGCTTACCTGCTATAGTAAGGCCCCATTTGTAAAATTCTACAGTGTCATTCACAAAATGTGTTACAACCTCCATGGCTCTGCCGCTGGTCTTGATTACACTGGATCAGAGGGAGAGAGAGAGAGAAAAAGTCAATCACTGAACAAAACCCACATTAAATTAAAGGCCACACATATCTAATCAGTTGAACTAGTAGCGCCACTATGTTATAATTCAGCCCTTTTATGTGGCACTCGTAAAGCTTGTCTGCCACATGCATATTAAACTCACTTCTAAGCCCACTGAGCTCTTGTCAGACATAGTATGCTTAAAATAGCTACAATGTGAGCACCTCTTGGATATGCTGTTATATTTGATGCTGATGCAGGGAGTTCAGCTCAAAATAATACATTTCCCCCCATTCTCCATCACTGGAAACATCCTGAAAGATCATAACGCATCTTTTTACATGCCTTCATTTGAAAAATCACTGTAACAGAAACTCTATAGGATGTTAATGTATTTTGCATTGATTCTTATGATCGCTGGTCAGTCACAACAGTTTAAGATAATAGAAGGAAATAGAGGACATTGGATTCTGCAATTCCTCTTCCTCTGTTCCTGATGTTGTTCTCTGTATCACCAGGCCTCTAATATATTTAAGTCCAATAAAGGACAGATTCAATAACTGAGTAGCATGTCTTGAATAATTCCTCATTAACCTATTTAAAACGAACTATTCAAGAATGCATCATGTAACAGCTCAGTAGTAATAAACAGAAATAAACTGCAGGTAGTAAGCTCCATCAAGAGTGATTCATTGACTCAAATTAACCTGCGTTGCATAATAAACACCTCTTATCCACCTATGAGCTGGGAGCAGATGCCTCTTTATTAATCTATAATTAATCCGATGCGTCAGATAAGCTGCCCTTTAAATTATTAAATGCCTTGTACACAGTAACTACTGACCACTGCGGAGTGTCCACTAACAAGACAGCGCACAGTTGTTTTTTTTTATTTAACCTTAGAGGAATCATTTGCAGAACTTCATAATGACAGACCCACCCTGGTTTTGGTTTAGTGATGAAAATGGGATAGAGCGGGTTAACAGGGTTTGTGCGCACACAAAAAGACAGAGGCGCATGTGTCAGCAGGTTTCGCTCGGGCCGCTCAAGAGGCTTAAATTCAATTGATCAATGAGCTTAGACGCAGGCATAAGTACAAATGCTCAACGACCCACAAGCCTGTCGATGGTTATCTGACTACATGTGGCACATACACACAAAACAACTAGATCATGCAAAAATAGACCTAAACTCAACAGAAATACAACTGGAATGTAATAAAATGAGCGTATTAATAAAGAGGGTAAATTATCTGCAGCCACAATATTAACAGCATAGATGCATTGCGTTTGTGCTATTTTGTGATTTTAGATACACTTCTGATGCACTTTTGTAGATTAACAGGTGTGCATCTCACAGGACCAAAAAACAAAACAAAACAAACATAGGCAAATATACAATCAGTTACCAAAGTGTAATTTACAAAAGTAGCTATGTTGCCTAGAATATAAGATATAAGGCTATTACAGCGTGACTCCATTGACCCACTGAGGAATTGAATAGTGTGGACAAAGGGACAGCACAGCGACCTAAAACAACCCCAGACATGACTGAAAACTTTACCCCCATTTTAAAGCAAACTGGAAAACATAACGGGAATATGAAAAGCTAAAGTGTAGCGGGCTAAGCTACGACACAAGGCTGAAAAGACGAAGCTACTTACGTGCTCGATATTTAAGAGCGTGTAATGACATCCGGTGCAATTTGATGCCCAACTCCTTTCAATTACTGCTCCGTTTCTTCTTCTGCCGTTTACAGCCACTCAGTCTTTACGCCGCGCCGGTTTAGGTTCGACATTAAACAGAAATTTGGCAAGAAACTAAACAAGGCAAGTGAAAATCATTGAGTAAGATAGGCTAATTATGCTTTCTGTCCGTGCCGGCCGCTCAGTCGCATCATCTTCTTTCCAATCTCCAGACGCTGAGATGCCAGATGGATGTGCGCATGCGGGGATTCACCCTCATGTCTCGTGTGTAAGCGCGAGGGAGAGCTGCTGGCAGCATATGGTGGACTGAGCGACAGGGAGAGACTATTGGTATTTAGTGATTAAAGGTATGCGTAAAACGCATACCTAAATTTCTAAATACTCAATAGTAGATATTGACCTTATTATTAGTCCTAATGAACTGCTGTAGAAGTTTTTGAGCAATATTAAGTCAATACAAACCAGCTCCTACTATATTAGCTGCCAATTTCCAGTCATGCCCTTTTTGATACACAAGATGGCGCTGTCAGCCTTTCATTGAATCTCTAATTTGTCAACTTTCACCCCCACTTAGTTTCCTCCTCTGCAAACCCACAGGGCAGGGGTATCAAATTCATTTTAGCTCAGGGGACACATACAGCCCAATTTGACCTCAGACAGTAAAATAATTGCATGATAACCTATAAATGCTAAATATTTTTTCCCTTTGTTTCAGTGTAAAAAAAGTAAAAGTGCAATTTTAACAAAATTATGCCTCAACTTCTCATTTACACATGTGCATTACAATTTACAGAACACAGTTGATCTACAAAGGCACAAGACACTTGGTAAATTTAGTAAATTCCACTTATTTTTCTTATGAAATTTCAGATTGTTGTGTAGAGTTTTTGTGAAAAGATAGCTTGTAAATGTAAAAAGTTTCATCATGTGATTTTACTTTTTTCAAACTAAAACAAAAAAGAAAGGAAAAATTGAAGTTGAAGTTTACATTATTTGCTGTTGCTATTATTAGTTTACTGGTCCAATCCACTAGAGATCAAATTGCGCTGTATGTGACCCCTGAGCTAAAATGATTTCAACGCCTCTTGCTGTCCTCTAGACAAAGGAATGTGACACAGAAGTAAAACAAAAAGATCTGCCTTTATTTCAGGGTGTTTCCTGTCAGTGGAAATGCTAAGAATACATCTATGACAAAAGGCAATGAAAATATGGCCTCTTAAAAAAAGTGGTCTAGTGGATCAACTTGCCCCAGCTTAGGGGTAAATTAATCCACCTGGGGCTAAATTGACCAATTTACTTTTTCCAGTTCAAAACCGAGCATCACTTTAAATTATCTTAAAGGGAACTTTGAGCTATACATAACAAGTCAAATACAAGTGTATTGTTCAGAATATTTTAATACAAATAGAGAAACTATGTTTGAACATTATCAAACAGAGTGTAACAACTGTAACTTGTCTACAAAAAAAAGTACATAACTCAAAAAAAAGTGTGATTTTTAAAAAAATTTTTTTTATCACCTTGTGTAGTTTGTGGTATGGGACCTGACACCTCACAAGTGGGTGTATTCATCTCAAGGCAAAGAATGTAAGCTACAGTATTTTGAGGGGAATAACATAACACTGCAAAAATAATTCTGCAACTTGACTCAAATGTGAGGAACATTAATGAGGCTTGTGTTTTGATTCTCAATTAGGTCTACTTTCATACTCAGCGACTAATTACTCTACATTCCACCCCTCAAGGCTGCAGGGGAATATGAAATGCTGCTGCCTCTGTGCAGTTCCTGCAGCCTTTTGAGGTTGAGGTAGCTTCTTCAGCACACCATGTCCTCAAAGGGTGTTAAGTCCCAGTCTGTCTTTCTGCAGTATTTTCTCGGCATGATGACTTTTATACAATGTGTAAAATATTAAGAAGAAAAAAAACAGCTATTTAATCCAACATTAAAATAAACTATTTGACTTTTTAGACATAATGTAACTCATGCCTCATTATGGGGTAAGTTGAACCACTAGCTCAATTTACCCCAAGGCATTTGGCTCACTTTGCCCAACAGCCACAATTTTGGAAAAGCGGCCTAGTTTAGCAATTCAGATTAATCTTTAGCTAAATGGTTCACATGGTTTAATATGCTGGCAAATCATCAACATGTATGATATGCATGTTTAGACCTGGATAAATTTGCTTTGACGTAACAGTCATTACAGCTGACACGGAAAAAAATTTACTTTGACAAGCAAAATAAACAGTTTTTTGTAAAGAAAGCTTACTTACCACATTACCTTGTGCTTATCTCAATCACAGGGACAGCAAAATGGAGGGTGCTTGCAGAATTTATGGTCACATGACAATAAATGTATACCGTTGCCTAGATACAGGGGGTGGGTCAATTCACCCACCAGCTCGTCTTATCCCACTCTCCCCTATCCTCAGCATAATCTTCACATTACATATTCATCCCACGGGCCAGATTGGACCCTTTGGCGGGTTAAATTTGGCATTCAGGCTTCTTGTTTGACACCCCTGCCATAGGGAGAAGAAGTAAGGTTTCCAGGAGGGAAGTCGGACTGATTATGTTACAACTTGTCATTGGTTCCAAGGAGAAGCTACATAAAAGTTTATGTTTTATGTATTACAACGTTGTAAAAAATGGTTCCACAACTAATAGTATTGGGTACTGAAGTTGCTTTTGCAGGAGGTAGCGGTTGGCTGTTGTCATTGCACAGGCACTGTTGTTTATGGTGAATGGATTAGATTTATACCGGATTTTTCTACATTGATGGCACCAACACACTGTATGCTGTACCACTTTTATTTCCACTCTCAAACACACACACACACACACACACACATTCACATATCAGTAAAAAAAACTGTGAGCAACAACCTCAGGGGTGATGACAGTCCAATTTTTACATAGATTAATTTGGTTAAAGTCTCCCTTCTTCATATACACTTGTGGCCAAAAGTTTTGGGAATGACACAAGTTTTGTTTTTGCAAAATTTGCTGCCAATGTTGCCCC
>JAPQRQ010000017.1:12385735-12397508 GCA_037367365.1 Apogon talboti
ACACAGAGACAAACAACACTCTCACATTCACACCTATTGGCCATTTTAGATTAACCAATTAACCTATCAGTGCATGTTTTCTGGATGGTGGGAGGAAGTATTATTATTATTATTTTTAATTATTATTATTAGTAGTATTGTAGTTGTACATGTTGTTATGTTATGCTCAGTCTTGCCTTGGCTTTGTTGTCTAACTAATTGTGCTCCAAGCTGTAAGGAGGCTACCATATATTGAGTAGTGTTGGCAATGCAAAGTAATTTTTATGAGAAATGGAGGAGACATGACATAAGGTGACAAATTATTATTTTTAAGTCGTATTTTTGCTTTAGATAAACAATGACGAAACAGGAAGGTCACATAAAAGACAATGAATGAATGGATTTGAACTTCAGTTACATCCTTGTTTGCTGAGGGTTGATTTCGAGGAAAAATGACTTGTTACATAGGTTGCTTTGCCTGTCACTTTAAGAGCGCTAATTATGACTTTGAGTACACAGTTAAAGATTAAATGGTACTGTGTAAAGTTTGCATTGTCAAACTTTGTGCATGCATTTGAAGTTTCATGTCGCTGGGGTGTATAGAGTCTAAGACTCTTAAAAAGACATCCATTGGAAGTTTGTGGCTTTTTAGTGTGTTAAATTAAATTGTTTGGACATATCATACCGCATCAGTCATGTTCTTGCACAATTATTTGACAGTCTTAGTTGCTGTAGAACCCATGCTGTATATCTTATCTTGTTTTGGTCTGTTTTTTGTTGGTCTTCCTTCCAAGCACTAGTGTCAACATACGATGTGAATAACCGGTATGTACAAATCCTTATAGTACAACACCTACAGGTCAAGCCTCCTTGCTATTGCTTGAAATGATCTTAGCTTCACCCAAGGTATCTTACTGATGATTGCAATATGCCTGCATCTAATATTAACTTCCTGTCATCCAACTCCCCCAAAAACTGCTTTATCCATCCTTTTCCCACACTGCATCCCAGCGCCATCCGCCCACGTCTTCCTCTGGTAATGGCAGCAGGAGACGTCTCAGAGTTGCTATTTGGCTCACATTTTCTCCTAAAATGTTCTGGATTATATTGTCTCAGAGCTCCAGTTAAATAGGCCAAAACCCACATAAAAGTTGCAAATTAGTCCATGGAGGCTGCAGAAATAATTGCACTCAAACAGGTTTAAGTTGACTGTTACAGTATATTTTTACACAATTAATGAATCAACTGCAAGTAGTTGCCAACCTTTTTGTTTATGTCAGAATGTTATATCACAGTCTAAATTATTCACTTATTATTAAGATTATTATTCAATCATACTTCCAGCGTAGATAGTAGATGTTCTGCTTAATGTGGCTGAAGCGATATGCATCCAAAGATGAACCTCCACAGTAATTTCAATCAGTTTTAACCCTGACCTCAGTAAGACATCTTTGATGACCCCACTCAACCTTGATGAGGGTGCTCAGTAGTGTAAGCCTTCAGTAAACTCTTCCACAGCCACTAATGAGATTCTCTGACGTGCTATAAGCCATACTGCTGCACACCTAGAGACACTCTGTGAGTATTTTAATAACACATTTAATATTAAAATGAATACACTGAAAAAGAAACAGGACAGTGAAAGTGAAATCAAACACTGGCTTTCTTTACGGCATGGTTTGTATAAAAAAATGACAAATCAAATTCAAACAATTACAAGTAAAATTTTTGGTTCTTGTGCTTCATTCAAGAATCTATATCTCACATATCCATATATTTCACTGGGTATGAACATATTTTAGATACCAAAGACAAATTTTATTTCTAAACTTCCCCACTATGGTTTCAATTTTTACTTTGGAAATGTATTGGAAATCATCCAAACTTTTTTCAAAAAGAGGAGAAAACAGACATTAGCATTGAAAAATATGTCTGTAGTACTGTAGTAAATGCTTTTTTCCCCCTTTGTAAGTGGTAATCATCTTAGGAGTCTGTGATTTAACCTTTGACCTTTTGTAGGGGCAGCAGACGTCTTGGTTAGGAACAATTAGACTCAAACACCAACCAGTACCTAGTTCAACTGCTAAATATAACAGTTAAATAGTTCTTTCATTTTGAGACATAACAATTTAGGTCAATGGATGTATCACCTTAATACATCTATAAGTCAAAAAAGTCAAAAAGCCTTTATTGTCATTATATGACGGTGCATACAACGAAATTAGAGCGCTGCTCCAACTGGTGCATTAAGCGAGAATAAAACAACCTAAATACAAAAATAATTAGAATATAAAATCGAAAAAAATTAGTGGAGTGTATTGGAAAATATTCACACTAATGTACAGTACAGTGGTACCCAGTTATTGCACATTCACATTAGTTATTGCACGAATGAAGTTGCTTGTGTATTTCTATTCGCTGTATTCAGTGAGTGGTTGTGTTCAGGGCGCTAACTGTTCTAGGGAAAAAGCTGTCTCTGAGTCTGTTTGTACAGGTTTTGTAAGACCTGTAGCGCCGGCCAGAGGGCAACAGGTCGAACAGGTGGTGACCAGGGTGAAATGAGTCCCTGACAATGCTTGTGGCCCTGCTGAGGTAGCAAGAGCTGGCAATGTCATCCAGAGCCCACACAGAGCAGCCGGTGAACTCCTTCAATCTCTCCAGATCTCTCCTGTCTGTTGTTGTGCACCCACATACCACACTGTGATGCAGTCCGCCAGTATGCTCTACACGGGGGCTTTGTAGAAGGACACCAGCAGCTTCTCCTCCAGGGTGTTTCTACTGAGTGGGCACTCTCAGGAAGTGGAGCCTTCTTCACCATAAGTGCAGTATTGTGAATACTTAGAGCAAAAACATATGCTCTGTGGAAATGTTTCTAAGTTGAGAGATAATTGATTATAAATGGCAATGCAGCCAGACAATTTGCCCAAAAAACCCCCCACAAATATACCCTGACTAGCTGTTGTTTAAATGCATTTTTAAGTCAGGAATTGAAATAGACAGTAGCATTAATATTTTTTTTAGAATGAAATTGTCAGTAAATCAACACACAGTGGATACTATTTGTACTAAAATCCCTTGTAAACTGAACTCAGTCATTCAATGCTGCCCCAGAGATTTACACAATAACGCTGCCGTCCAAGCTGATATTTTTCTAAATTTTGAGATGTTGCTCTGCCTAGCTGACCTGCCTGCACTGAGGGCTGTGCCTGTTGCAACAAAGTAAACAGGAAGTTAATGGTGCTATCTGTGACTGGGTTCCTATTTGATGTTGTGGTTAGAAATATTGAGACTGCATCAGTATTGTGACATGTGCAGACATATACATGCATTATGTGTATTGCAGGTAGTGGAATAGAAGGGACAAATATCACTAAACATGACAAATATTATATTATTTTTAAGAATAGAATAGAATTGAATAGAATAGAATTATATTCCTGACTGAAGTACTGCATCATTAAAATATGTTAGATCCACTTTTTCCACCTTCTTTCTACATTTTTGTTGCACTTTCATGTAGAAACTGGAAAACCCCTGAATAGCACCAACAAAGGTCCCACTCACTGCACTGTGGAGAGTCTACAGTGCCATCTGTTGGATTACAACAACCAGCCCTCCTTGCACCACATTGACTGAACAGTATGTAAAGTCATCACAAGATGGCGCTCTTTCCACACCCCTCATGATTCATTCAACGTTCACATTTTTCCACCTCTCCCTGCTTTTATCCTCATTTTCCCACAGTTCAGACTACATTAGAATGTTAACACATGTATTTATACAGCTGTTTTGGGTAAACAGTGTCATCTAAAAGCCAAGTTAGGTCATTTTATACTTTAATGAAGCGTATTATGAGGCAATTATGAGAAAAGAGAAAAGCAATTAGATACATACAGCTATAGCATAAATCACCTCAGTTCATTATCAGTTCCTTAAAGCATCTTTTGGTGCTCTGATGTAATGCTGATGTGTACATATTCATTCAGGTCTGCACACTTTCCACAATTAAACACTTTTCTTCTTCTCTGCTGTTGACTTTAATGCTCAGATGTTTTGTGGAGGCCTGTGTCAGCATTATTATGTAGCCACAGCAACAACTCTGTCTGTTCCTTGTCTGTGTGGCGGATGACTCAAATGACTGGTTGCATGTGCAGCAGAGACGAACGCTTATGCTCAACTTTGTTTTGACTCTGCCAAATGATTTATGGCCACAAATGATCCAAAAGTACAGTAGAAAGTAATGCTTAAAAATGACAAGTCCAAGGTTCTGCATGCGTATGAATACACATTTTCAGACCGTAGTTTAGGTACTTTCCAAATGGCACATGTAAATGGGATTAAATGTGACATTTCCACTGTGCTTCCTGTGCAGCATATGCAACCTGTTAGCCACCACCATTAGCGGGAAACACATTCTCCAGCCATGCATTATGTTGAAACCTATCAAGAAGCATAAACACACTTGTAGTCACACCCTTCTGGTGACAATAATCAATCTGCTCCGTAGTTCAATAAATGACAGTTTATACTTGGATTGGGTTAAAGCAGCACAGACATGTATAAGGCCCCAGAGGAACAGAGAAAATCTCAGTGGTCATATCTTTAAGGAAATCCACGCCAGCTTGGTTTGGTGAAGCTAAGCTTCAGCTGCAGCTGCAGGTGATGTGGCAGTAATTTAGCACCGTGGTCAGTCATTTGGCACTTTGCTCTATCATGAAAGGTTTAGGGTGGAGCTCCACTCCTCTTCTCTTCTGTCTCGATGCTTTTACCATTACGACCTGGGCGAGCAGTGATTTGGGATGAGACGCTCTGCTCATCTGCCGGTAACAACAGTGGTGGGGTGATGGGTGGGAAAAGGAAAGCGAGTGACAGATGAAAAGGGAAAAATACTGTGATGTATAATTGAGGTCATGGATAAAGACACAGATGAGTGAAATACAGAGTAGGTGAGGTTGAAGACTGTGGGGAGCAATGATGAGTTGGACATCAGGGAGGGGTGGAGGAAGACGAGGAAGGAGTGGGGGTTGGAAAGCATAAACAAAACATTAAGAGCAGAGGTGGATAGATGATGAAGAGCTTGAAATAAAACTGCAAACCCAAGCATCAGAGGACCACGTCAGCATCTCACATCCAGGATGGAGCACAGAGCCAGTGAAGTCATCCAAGCCTGACGTGCCACAGCTTTCTCTATTTGCCTCATGAAGGCAATATCCTTTCCACAGCCCACTTCTAACACTGCTGCAGCTTTTTTTCTCACTTGTCATTTTTAACAATCCTCCATTTTTTTGCTTTCTTTTCTCCTGCTTGCACTTAAGTCAGTAGATAACATAATTAAAGAGATATCTACACTCGTGGCCAAAAGTTTTGGGAATGACACAAGTTTTGTTTTTGCAAAATTTGCTGCCAATGTTCTCTGGCTTCTCCCACCATCAAGAACATGTATGCTAGGTTAACTCTCCCGATCAAGCTATTGTCACAGAGTTGTGTTTTGAGTTTACCTGTTCTCTCCGATTTCCCCTGTGACTGAAAACAGGTACATATTGGTTTAATTCTCCAGGTCAGTGCCCCTGATCATGGTGCCTATGAAGATCTGGAGTTGTGTGTGTACTTGGATGGGTGAAGTGCAGAGGTGAATTTCCATAAGGTAGTAAAAATTTTAATTATAGATTTGTTGTAATTGAGAGACCTGTATGAACATTAACCTTCTAAGACCTAGGAGCCCTACAGAATTTTGAGTTTTGGCTTTTTTTGATTAAATAATTGCTTATATTGGAAACATCATGATGCGACAGTTTTTTCAGATGCATTCTTAAAATTTTTTATGGAATGTCATTTGTGGTGGACAGTTGTTTCTTTTTTTGTTTTTTTTTTGTATAAAGCTGTGAATTTCTTGTCCTCATACGTGGACAGTGGGTCCTAGGAGGTTAATAAATGTATTGAATTTCATTGAGTCAATAGTCAAATGTTTTTACATCCTGATAGAAAAGTATATTTAGAGTCTTGAACAATCTCATGATCTGTGGTAATTTTGTGCAGTTAGTTTTGCTAGAAAGTCATTTGTGTTTTATGTTTTGTAAAAGCCACTAAGTTCTATGGATGAATAAGAGGTACAGTGAGTGTTTACTGGCACTGTCTTGATGATGTCAGTTTATAATTGTGAAAGGCAAATCACAGTTTTTCTTGGAAGTTCTTAACCTAAGTTTCACATCAACATTTGTCTGTGATCATTGCAATTTCACAATCAACTTCTGAGCTATTTCTTTTGTTGTTTAAAACATTCATTCCTGGTGTGTGTTTCAGAAGAAGTATTCATTGGACTGGACTCGCTGTTGCTTCATAAATGATTGTTATGTGTTTATAATCACGGTCTTTCCTGTTTGGAGCAGCGAGAAGAGACACTTAGTGACTGTGGTCAGTGAATAGTGTGTGTGTGTAGTGGTTATTATGGCAAGACTTACCCCAGATGGAATATCTTTCATCAAAAACAATTAGCCCATAGCATTTAGCCTGTAAGGTGATGAGTTAGTACCTTCACATGACACGGTCTGAGTTCCTGCAGCTGATTTAAATGTAGTTTAATGGGTCTGATCTGCCAGTGTGCCCTTTCTTGCTGAATGACTAATTGCATCATCAAATGTCTTTCTTTCCGCAGAACAATCAGGAAAATAGACAGCACATTGCCTTGTGATTCATATTACCGTTAAAAAATCAAGTCAATTGAAATTTCCCATCAGCTGGAGGCTTAATCATGGGAACACAAAGAAGACGTATATGTGAGAGGTCCGACTATAATCTACAGCTGCACATCATTATTCAACTTAAGTATTTGTGTCGGTGCTGCTACAAACATAGTGCATTGTTCTCTATTTTGCTGGCCTCATATTTACTTTTTTATTGTGCTGATACTTCATTTTTGAACAGCTTGTTGCTACCACAATTCTGAAATGAAGCTTTTTGGAGGATGGATGGGCACTATACAGAACAAACAATGGCCTCTGTCAACACTCTTTGGAAGGAACGTGCAGAAAAATGACATAAATTATGTATATATAGGATTCAGAGTAATATTTTGAGTCTAAAATACTGTTAATAACTATACACTTTTACAGAAGGAAATATAGAAATCCACAACTTTTACTTGTTGATGTGGATCTTTTTCACTGTGTTTTTGGATCTGAATTTGCTGAATACCACTGTTATTCTTCACATGCTAAGGAAATTATGGTAAATACTAGTAATGAATTTGAAAATTGCATATGAACACCCCCTCACGTCGTATTTTTCACTATAGAACTGGGAAAAAATTTTAATACACGAGCTGCAGAGATGAAAATAACCTTTTGGACTTTTCAACATGGCGGACATCAAGGAGGGATTCATCACGAATGATAAACAATGTTTTTATTAACCTTCTGCTGCTATTAGTTGATGATTTTGCACATTTATAGCATACACAATTTGAAAAAAAAAAGAAGCAAAAATGCTGTCACAGATGAATTAACACATCCAGAACTCTTTTACCCAAGTAGCACGTCATGATAAATGTATTGAATTATTGTTTGTATATGCACTCGTCATGTGTGTCAGCATTTATCATTTTGCTGCAACAACAAAAGCACTTTTGAATTTACAAGTGGAAAGGATCATCTTCCTGATAGCACTTGAAAGCAGCACTGTTACTGCTAGTAATTCATTTTTCCATTCATTTTCCAATCCACTTAATCCTCTGGAAGGTCAGAGTGGGGTTGGAGCCTGTCCCGTCTGACAACAGGCGAACACAGGGTGCATCACCAGTTCATCACAGGGCTGACATATACTCAGAGAAAACCATTCTCTCTCACACTCACACATAGGAGTGATTTATATTGACCAATTAACCCATAAAGACCCAAACAGCCACTGGCATCCAAAACCATCTACTGATCTAAAATGTTTACCTGTTGATCCACTAATCCTATCAATACATGTAAATAATTGGTGTAAAATACAGTTTGCCATCTTTTCATGGTCATCAGATATGACCCTTTTGGATGTTCAGAGTGTCCGTAGTTACCGTGGAAACACCGTCATCTTCTACAACATTGAGTCACCAGTAAAAACCATGGAGTTGGATCAATGACAGTGGATTGACACACTTGTTTTTATGACTAGTTATTGATATCTTTGCAGAAAAAGTCACTTTTTCTTGAGTTTTCTCTGTTACTAATATAATAACCCTCAACCTTAATCTGAGCTTTAAGAAACATCTACATGATCAGTGAATTAAATAAAGGAAAATACCTGATTTTAATGAAAACCACAGAATGCAGAGTATAATATTAAAATAAATGGTGATAAATTACTTAAGAAAAGTTAAATATGGAGAAAAAAGTATATTGGAACTGCCACATAAGCAGCACTGGGTCTTTATTGGTTAAAGTATTAAGGTGCATGTCTTTGGCTGGTGGGAGGAAGTTTATGCACCCAGAAAGAACCTACACAGACATGGGTAGAACATGCAAACTCCACACAGAAAGGCCCACACCAGCTGGTACAGTCTTCAAACCCTGTTGTTGTGATGTGACAGTGCTGACCGCTGCACCACCATGCCACCTTCTACTTTAAATAGTTTTGTCATATCAGTTAAATTTATACAACTTATAATCCAGCTATTCAGTGGTTAATACATTCCTCTCAACAGCAGTAACTTCCATGCTGGGGACTTTCTATGTGGGGTTTTCCTGCTTTCAGAGTAGTCTGGCTTCATCCCACAATTGAAACACAGGCATCTTTATTCATTCATCACACTTTAACTGATGACTCTCCATTGTAGATGTCATTATTATGGAGTAATTTGGGTCAAGTTTATACATCTCTGCGTTAATGATCCTCGCACATTTTCTCAGTTGGAATTATTAACAGAGTACATGTGTCAAAATGAACACATTCATGATAAAAATTTAAAAAAACCCTCAACCATAGATGTGTTCGACTTTAAAAGAGTCATTTCTTTTCTCAAAGCTCAAAAGGTGCGTGCCAAGTTTAGCTCATGTCCTGTTTATAATCTCAGGTGCAACTGTAGCTTCTCCTTTTGCTGTTTTGTGTATAAAGATCTACTGGTGTCACATTTTGCAATGAATATGTGCACTTTTTTTTACCATGTTAATCAGTGCTTAACAATGAAGAAATAAAAACTCTATTTCCCCTGAAAACCAATCTACACTGGGAAGTTAATTTATCCTCAAAATCAAATGATGATCAGTGTCTGTAGCTTCGTTGGCTGAATAAAAACACACTCTCAGCTGAAATTAAAAATACTTTACCCTGTTTACAGCTTCGTTACAGTTTGTGTCTTTGTGTCAGTAGGTTACCTGTCACACCCTGGAATATAAGTGACATGAGTCTTTTAGCTCAACAAAAGTACAGATACTGGGTAACATCCTAAAGTCTGTGACATATTTAGCAATCATTTCTCCTATAATGTGATTTGTATCCATTTCTACAGTCTATTATTTGATGTCATTTAATGATTTACTCTGCATGATTGATGTACTTGCCTGTTGCTCATGTCACCATGTTTCACCTTGCTCTGTCACATGACTCTACAAACTGGACTGGTACACATTAGCACTTGCTCAAAGGGAACTAAAGTGAACGAACATAGCATATTTTATGTCTAACGCTGCCTTGAATCTGCACTCATACTGGTCCATAGCAGTTCATGTTGCAAAATCAGAAATTACAACAACAGTCCCATTGTTACAGCTGGGACACAGAAGTTCATCTCCTCTGCCACTTCTTACACCCAGAGTTGAAGCATCCTCAGCTTTAACACAGTTCATTCTGGATCAGTGTGAGACTGGGATGCAGCCTCAAACTCACCAAAAATCAACAACACACTTTTTGGTGCCGAGTTTGAGGTCCTATGTTTTTTTTTTTCTTCTTTGTATGTGAGGAATTGCAATATAAGCCAACATATTAGGTCTACTATTACATGCAGTGTGTGTTACACATATCACACATGTATAAATTACATATTGAAACCTGACGCTGAGGTTTTCGTGTTTACCTGTAAGACGGCTGCAGTGGTGATATGTTACAGTTTTCTGACCTCATTTGATGCCTCTTTTCAGGTTAACTGGCTCATTAAATTGGGCTTGTGTAACATATCCCAGTGTCATGTACTCAATTGGCAGAATCAATAAGGGTGTCTTATTAAGTTAGGATTGTTTTCAGCCTCCACATTTATCAACACCATGTCATTCATATGCTGGAATTGGCAGGTACATGCATTTCATGAATCTCATACAGTACACTCGTGGCTAAAAGTTTTGGGAATGACACAAGTTTTATTTTTGCAAAATTTGCTGCCATTGTTTCTGGGGTACACTGTAGAACAATTAGGAGCATTATACAGGTTTCAGATAAATTTAGTGACAAATAAATTACATTTAAGCAAACAATCCATTTGTGTCATTCTCAAAACTTTTGGCCACGAGTGTACACTTAAAACCTATCTGACACAGTTTTAATCATTATTGACACAAAATATGTAAGATAAAGTGCTGCACAAAATTTGTCTAAATTTCTACAAATTCTGTTTAAGAGAGTACAGTTGTGGTTGGATATTTACATACTATCCTTGTGGACATGATTGTCATGACCGTAATGGGTTTCTGTGATTTCTTTGAATTGTTCTTTCTCTGGAGATTGGTTCACATTGTACAACATTCATCTTTAAAAGCAGAAAAATCCAAGAAAAACACTGTGGTCAGATGGCTTTGGAAGCCGACAAGCACCTGGCAGAATTCTGGTTTAATATTTGACCACCCTTCTTGACAGAATGGTGTTAAATTTGTTGCTTTTCTGGCTCTGATCTTACATTTCTGCATATTCCTCACATTTTCAATACGGTTCAGGTCAGGACTTTTATGAAGTGTAATGCTAGGTTGGTTGCTCCATTCCACAACCAGGTTTGTTGTGTTTTTTAGGTTACTATTGTGTTCGAACATCTGATTCTATCCAAGTTCTAACCATGGATGGTTAGAGGTTATGCTGACGAATTCAGAGGTAATCCTCCTTTTTCATTATTTCATCCATTTTTGTGTAATGCTCCAGTTCCACATAATCTTACCACCAGCACGCTTCGTATTTGATACAGTGGGTTTTTATTCCTTCAAACTATCTCTGGTCACTGAAGCCACACAACTCAATCTTCGCCTCAATGGACGATAAAATCTCCCTGTTCTTTGTCTGTGTGGTCAACTGCAAACTTCGCTTGAGCTTGAAGGCGTCAATTTTGGAGCTTCTTTCTTGGACGGCAGCCTCTCAATGCATGGTGATAAAAAACTCTAGACTCCAGAGGGTGATACTGGTGTTTCAGGTGCTTCCAGTTTATGCAAGACCTGCCTTTTGTCAGTTCTTCGGTTGTTCTTGGACCATCCAAACCAGTTTCATTTCAGATGAGGGTGACTGACCTACTCTTCTTTCAGACATGGGCAAAGTGGTTTGATCTGATGATTTGTAGTTGTGTAGAAATGAGGAGATACTCTTGACTCACATAAATGTATGATCTTCCTTCTCAGATATGCACTGAGCTCCTTCGTCTTTTGTGTTTATCTGTGTGTTGGTCAGTGATCCCTGTCTGTTTTTGTTGGCAACTTCCACAGAATATTGCCTTCTTACCTTAAAGTCCTAAGATTATAATGGAATTTATCTGGAGGGATTAACAGCTGTTTGATAATAAGAAGATGAATGCATTTGGGAGGATTCACATGTCCAAAAATGAGGCAAGAGAAGGGGGGGTGGGGTGGGG
>JAPQRQ010000017.1:12412320-12423785 GCA_037367365.1 Apogon talboti
AGATAGATAGATAGATAGATAGATAGATAGATAGATAGATAGATAGATAGATAGATAGATAGATAGATAGATAAACACACACACATACATACATACATACATAGAGGACAGTTGTCTTTAATGCCAATGAACTGAATCTCTGCCTATCTCTGATGTATCACATGGTTCATTATCTCATAAGGTCTTGCATGGGGTGTGTCTTTTAATCTATACTGCATATGCCCTGAGTAACCATAACATTATGATAACCTTGCAGTGGGTGAGATATACTGGGCATAGTATATCTCAAATAGCATCTGCAGGAGCTTAACATTAATACTGTGCAGGTCCCCCTTTTGCCGCTCTAACCTGGAGCCTGGACTCCACAAGACCTCTGAGCACCACTGGCACCAAGAAGGGAAGGGCAGAGTCTTTAAGTTCTGTAAGGTGCAACATGGGGCTCTCCATCGATGTTTTTTTTTTTTTCAGCTCATCCCACAATGTTTGACTGGACTGAAATCTGGTTGGAACACCAAACAGAATCTGTCATTTTGGAGATTTTCAATTTACTGCTTTTACTGTTATTCAGCCATTACCTTTCAGACCTTCTCAAAATATCTTATTTATAATGTATCACTAAAAACATTATTGTTGTTGATGTTTCTGAGTTCACAAAAGAAAACATCTGTTAATCAATAATGAAGATCGTGTGAAACTATACTGTAATCTTTGGTTAAGATTCTTATCTGTGGCTGTTTTAAGGTAAAAAATGAATCTAAACACAAATATTTTGTTTCCAGTAGAGACAACCGCCTTAATTCTAGTTTTTCGTGCAAATGCATCTTTTTGTAGATGTTCCAACAGACAGTGTATATGTGTCCTTAGGTGCATGTGTTGGTGTTAGATCATCTAATCAAGGAGCAGTTCCTGCCCTGAATGAACTCCTGTTGCACCAGGCGGCGAGTCAGTTGTCAAAACAAACCAACCAGGGTTAAAATACAAGTCCCTCAGATCTGTGAGATGTTGGGTTTTTGCGAGTGTATCTGGACATACTTCAAACGTCACCTGACATAAATCTAAACTTGCATTTTTCACCGCAAAAACGCCGAATAAACACGAACTCAAAGGCAACATTTTCCCTGCAGATCTCTCTGTAAATAGCTTTACATCTAAATACATTTATTTTCACTTGAATGCATCACTGTTCTGCGCCTATTCCGTGCGTAATAAAAATATTTGAGAAAAATACCAACGTTTCTCTCCACATGGCTCCACTTGTGAACTCGGCTGTAATGTCATCGCATGGTTGAAACACTTCATTCATGCGTGCGCCCTCGTGCACCCAGCTGGCTCCCCCTTCTGCCTGTTTGATCGACACTTTTTTTTTTTTTTTTTTCCCCTGCATCAGTTGGATATAGATTTCTACCAGGATCCTTGCGCTCAGCCTTGCGCTCCAGTTTTTTGTTTTTTTTTTTTGAGCGCAGGAAATGATGGAAACCATTCTGCTGGAAGCCTTTTGGATCGAGTGGCTTTTTTATTAATGTGAAGGAGAACACTCACCAGAAGTCATTGGGGTGACATTTAAATGTTTTCAGGTAGGAAAGACTTCTAAGACTTCTACTTTTCACTTATTTTCTTTCACTTTTGGCAAATCAGTATCGCTTATTTGATCAGTTTATTTCTTTGCGTCGTGCTTATAAATACTGCTAGATCTCAATGATGTTATATTGCATATTGTTACTGACTCTCCTTTTCTAAAACCAAGCGAGGGGTTAATAGATGAATATCAAATCAATAGATAAATACCAGGGTTTTTCTGTGTGTCATTAAAGGTCAGTTGAATTAGACTCTTTTTTCTTGTAATAATAATACGCGTTTGGATCGAATACTTTTAATCCAAGCGCACACATTTTAATATCCATTTAAAACTAATTGTACGGACATCACTTACTTACACTATCAGTAGTTTATTGTTTAGAAATTGAGTTTGTGCGCCCCCTTTTGGTCATATAATATACTGTAAACACAACAGGGATATCAATGTATGCATGGATATGGCGTCTTTTTTAGGCTAATAGACATCAATCAATCAATCAATCGATTAATTAAAGTCTTAGATTTACGTTTAGACTTATCAAGTGATTATATGTTTATGTCTTTACTAAAGCATTGGTTAAAATTTAGTTACTCCTGCCTGTGTAATTTTTTTTTTATTTACTCCAAAAAAACCCAACTTGTTTTTAACATCAAATTATCATTAAACTGAGACAGTCCAATGTAGCACAATAAATATTATACAATGTAAAATTAAAATCAAAATTGTTATCAGCATTTTAAGATGAAGAAAATAAAACATCTGCATTATTATGGTCATTATTATTATTATTATTATTATCATTATCATCTGCTAAAAATTCTTTGGAATGTAATCAGCAAATGATGTAGAAAATCATTTAGGTCTAATAATAATAATAGGTCTAAAATCAAAAGTATTCAAAAATGGCCAAAATACACAAGGTTAATTAATCTTTGTTTGTTGTATTGAATTTTATGGGATGCTTTTTTGCTTTTATTTAATAATACAAAGCACAATAATGAAAAAAAACATAGTTTAGAAGACTGTTGTGCCAGTGTCTCCCACATGTTCATGTTTGACTGCACCAAGGTGATTTCATTTTCAGTCAGTAAATGAATTTGGTCATGGGACTTTTCACTCATGGCATCATTATAAACTACTGCCCATCTGTAGTTTGACCCCATGTGTGCAGTATAGAGTGGTGTACAGTGTGCTTTCTTCACTCCATGTGTACACACAGTGAACTTGTGTAAGAGAAGGTTTGCTGGTGCACACCCAGTTTATTTCCAACACATAATCATTTCATTATCTGTTCTGTTTTCAGGGCGATGGACCTCAGTCACATGCTGTGTCTGCTGCTTTGTGCAGCTGCCCTGACTGTCTCTGGAGTTTTGGGTAAAGATGAAAACAGCACGGAGTATGTGTGGACAAAGCAGAGTCTCCCAGTGCTGTTGGATGCAAACACACAGCTTTTGAACACTCCTATGTTCAGAGGCCAGAAGGAGGACGAAGAGGGACGAGGGTCAAAGAGGTTCTGTGGGATAGAGTGCCAAAGCACGCTTCCACCTATGGACCGAGCTGAACAAGAGCAGATTCTTGGATATGAGACCGTGCATGAAAATGGTACACGCACACACACAGATATTACTCTGCAAGGTTTTAACAAATCCACAGGTGTGGCAGCAAATGCACCAAAAAACATTCGCAGGAAACGTCAAGTTTATGGAGCAGATGGACGCTTTGTTATCTCTGATTCCCAGTTCAGTACCAACTACCCGTTCTCCAGTGCAGTCCGCCTCAGTACAGGCTGCTCTGGGGTCTTGGTGTCCCCAAAACATGTGCTAACAGCAGCCCACTGCATCCATGATGGTAAGGATTACCTAGAGGGTACCAGGAAACTGAAGGTTGGGGTTCTGCAGATCAAGACTAAAAGACGGAGAGGAGGTAGGAAGAGAGGAGGGCGAGGACGGGGTGGGAGGAGAGGACAGGTGGAGGACAAAGGAGATGGTCAGGTAATAATGGAGGAAGGTGAGGAGCAGAATAGTATAGATGGGAATGTAGTGAGGAGAAGGGGAGGAAGAGGCAGGAGGAGAAGAGGGAGGAAGGATGTCGTTGAGTCAGAGAGAGGAGAAGATGGAGACGTACCCAAAAAGGCCAATCGAATAAGGCGCAGTGCTGAACCCAGAAAACAGCCGGTGTTTCGTTGGGCACGGGTCAAACAAACCCGAATCCCTCAAGGATGGATCCTACCTCAGAGCTCATCCAAGTCTGTGTCCCCTGATTACAATTACGCCCTTCTGGAGCTAAAACGCCCCCTCACGCAAAGGCACATGGAGCTGGGGGTGGCGCCCTCCAGCACTCCTCTGGCACGGATCCACTTCTCAGGTTATGACGCTGATAAAAGCCTGCTGGATGGGCGTGGGGACGGGAAGGTGGTCTACCGCTTCTGTTCAATATCGAAGGAATCCAGTGATCTGATGTATCAGCGCTGTGACGCACAGGTGGGCGCCACAGGTGCAGGTGTGTACATCCGTCTGAGGCAGCAAGATGGAGATGCAGGCAAGAAAGGGAAGTGGCAGAGGAGGGTGATTGGGGTGTTCACGGGTCACCAGTGGGTGGAGGATGGAGGAGGCGACCAGACAGACTTTAACGTGGCAGTGAGGATCACACCTGCGAAATATGCCCAGATCTGCCACTGGATCCACGGAGATCCAAGTCTTTGTACAGAGATCTGAACCACACAAACATGGGTCTACAGAGGGAAATGATCTGCAGACACTTGGAAGACGTCAAGGTCAGAACGAGGCTGATCTAAGGTTGTCTCATTCCCCAGTGCCCATTCAGACATTTAAAGACTTTGAGAGATCACATGTTGAAACACACTTTTCCAGAAATCCATGTGAATCATTTACCAACAGGAATACGAAACTAATTTGACATGAGTTGCTTCAGTTGAGCGTGTTTTTTTGAGAGAAATGCACGGATTTCTGTGATTTCTCTGAAACACCTAATTTATGTCATTCTAAAACTGTATGTGTGTCAAGACAAAAAACCTGTTGCTTTTCTTTCTTTGTATGGAAGCATAAGCATAACTGAGGATGTTAGCCCTCGTTACACTTTGTATTAAAATGAATACTGGGCTTTCACAGCATGTATACAATATGTATTTTGTTAAGAGATTTTAAAGGTTGTAAAGGTTTCAGAATATTTTTTTTGTTTGTTTACCAATGTATTTTGCCTCTAAGGAGCTTCAAGGAATATTCAACCCACTTTTTTCCCTCAAAAGAAATAATTGCAAATGAAAATATTGAATTAAAAAAAAAAACAATCTTGACAAAACCAGAACAGAGATAAGTGATGAGCCGTGAGGGTTGTTTGGATCAGTGTATTTGTATTTTATTGCATCTCATTTGGACTCACATGCAGGTGGGGTGAGGGAGGGAGGTCGACACCATCCATAATGACCCCAAATAAAACCGGAAACATCATAGCCTTCATATGAATACTGAGCGAACATTATTTATCCACATTCTTTTTGTTTTTATGAGTCATAGTCATCTTTATTTTCTTTCAACACTTTGTAATGCCACAATGGATTAAGATACAGTCACTTTGGAAATAAACAACACACAGAACATCCAGCGTACTTGAGTGCTTTACAGTGAGAGTCCCCGTGACTTCCAGTGACAGTACACGACTGCTGCTGTGTCACAAACGACCCAAAGAGGACTGAGGCCAGATTCCAATCACATACACAAAAGCTTCCTTGCCTCTTGAGCTCCACACGACGTCGAATGTCATTTCGTGTGGACACTGAGACAAAAAAAATGAGCTCTTTGAGAGACTTCAAATGCCATCCCAGATTAGTCTGTGTTGCACGATATGATGCAGTACCACTTCACACCAGCAGAGAGCGCAACAGTAAACACTCCAGGCAATGTTACCATTCAATACTGCCTCTGATTACAGATCGAGAAATATCTACAAGGAATGGGGGAAGTTTTTGGATCTACTTGCCTTTTTTTTTTTCAACCATATAGTTTGTTGACGTAACTAAAAATATATGATACATTTTTTTTTTCCATTCCAAAATAAAGAATAAAGAAAATATGTATAATCTATCATCAAAATAGTCTAAAATGCATATGTCAATTTGAACACAGTTCACAAATTTTTGCATGTTTCACACAATCCCTAAAAAAAGATGAAATAAAAACAAAAACAGAACTGAACACCTTTTGATGTGTTCAATGATACGTCCAGATTTGCAGTGCAAGTTGTTTCCAGATATGTTTTGATCAGATGTTGTTCTCCAAAAAGTAGACAGGTGGAAGAATGGATGGATGGCCAAGCAGAGAGAGAGAGGAACAACCAAGTTTTTAATGACATAAACACATAGCTCAATATAAGTTTGGACAACAGGAGTAGAAGAGTGGGAGGGGGTTGGCAGGTGAGGTTACGCACACCGAACACAGTCCACATTTAACAACACAGTCCTCGTCTGGGAGATGCGCAAAGAAACCAACACAGTATGCACCATTCCAAGTCAGCTGATACGCGGAAATTCAGAATGAATCTAAATACACATTTATTAGATTTTTTTTTGTTCATTTTTCCATAGTATATTAAGTAAAGGTTAACACTGAATTACACACACACCCACACACACATAAACTGAATTTTGTTTTCTGTATCTAGGGTTCACATTCACAGTTGTGCTACAACATTAGATAGGAGGGGGTGGGGGTTCTTTTAGGGGCTGGTAGAAGGTCAGAGGGCAAAGTTAGTAGAGTTGATGGCTGATTGGCTGAAGGGGCTGGGGCATGACTGAGGGGAGGCAGTGGGGGAGTGCAGACATCCACATCCACAGAGCTCCAGACACAATGACAGACCTGGAGAAGAGTGGAGAAAATGATTAAAACCATTGGTCTCAACACGAATAGGTCAAATATAACGGCAGAATATTCCGACAAGATAGACTAAGACATTAGAAAAAAAGAAAACAGCACTAGTTTTACAATTAAAGGTATGTGTTTGAGAAAAGTGAACATTTTTATCCTGGAAATAACTGACTATTTCTCCCTAATTCTATATTAAATATTGTCATTGAGAGAATTTATCTGAATATTTTCAAACTAATGCAGTTCTTATTCCTTTTAAACAACTCAATACTAATCTTTTCGCTTCAGAATTAATCTTTCATGCACGTTGGCACAATCTTTCACATTGATGTTTGGTGTTTTATGCCACTACCTCCACACTACTTAATTTCCTTTGATGGTTTGATCATCCATCATCCTCCTGATCATGTTTCAGTGTCTCAGTGGTGTTCATTTCGAGCTACTGGCTCTACTTTTTTCCACAGCTGTGTATGGGTCACATAAAGGGGGAATGAGCCTGCATGTTGGAAATAACAGCAGCATCAATACGGAGGTTTAAGCGCTGTGCCTTCTGCTTTGTCATTATTTATTTTTTATTTTTTTGTTATAGCTTGCATCTTCATCAATAAATGCACCTCACATGAGTTTTTATACTATATATTTGAAGTCAAGAAACCAATGCAAATAATACTGTTACAAGTCCAGATTAGTGTAGTTCATTTATTTTATTTCATTTATAAGATAAAAGAAAGACACAGAAAAAGAAAAGCTGCTTTTACATGTCAGTAAATTAAAGAAGAACAATTTTACAATCTTCCATGTCCAGCTTTCTGTTCTCGATCCAAACCAAAAGGCTAAATATAAATATACTTTAGATGAGCTGACATCATTTCAGGCTGTTTATAAAAAAATAAAACCACTTTTCCCTACTGTCACACTGACACATGGAGTAGAGCAGTAAATTCATGTCTAGGTCGCATCTGACAGCAGCAGACACATACAGTATTTAACCCCATGTACCTGTCTGAACCTGTGATTAGACAAAACGTGCCTCATGAGGTAGATTTTCTGCAGCCTAAAACACAGGCAAAGAGTAGACGCAAAGGTCTCATGTCCTCTCAGACAAGCTGAATTACAATATGCTGTCAGCTAAGGTCAGTATGAAATTTTAGCTTTGTCGTGTGAAAAAAACCCCAAAACTATCAAGCGCAGCAGATTTATAATAAAACTGATCTGAACATACTTTATGCAGAGTGATCAAATGTACCTTGAGTTTACAGGTCCATCCACCTACATAAAATCCTTAATGTTGAGGTCATCCAGAGCGTTCCTGGGTGGTGGGGGCTTTCTGGGGCTCTGGGCGGCACCAGACATCTGCAAACACATTTTCTTTGAGGACTGGAACTCCCTCACAGCATTTTTATGTATGTGTTGTAGCTTAACCCATAAAGACCCAAACATCCACTGGTGACTATAAAGCATCCAACGATGTAAACTGTTGATCCACTAATTCTATCAATACATATAAATAATTGGTGTAAAATACAGTTTGTCATCTTTTCATGGTCATCAGATATGACCCATTTGGATGTTCAGAGGCTCCATAGTGAAACAGGGAAACACTGGCATCTTCTACAATATTGATTAACCAGTAAAACCCATGGAGTTGGATCAATGACAGTGGATGGACTCACTTTTATGTTCAGTTAACGATAAATTTTGCAGAAAAATGTATCTTTTTCTTTAGTTTTCTCTGTTTTTGATATAAGAATCTTCAACTTTAATATAATCTTTAATGAACATCTGCATAATCAATAAATTAAATACAAACCCCCCCGATTTTCACATAAAAATGCAAAATACAGAGGATAATATTAGAATAAATGGTTATGAATCACTTAAGAAAGGTTAAAAATAGAGGAAAAATTAATTTGGGAGCTGCCACAAAAGTAACACTGGGTCTTTATGGGTTAAAAATGAATGTGTTACCGGTGCTCCAGGGGCTGGGCCTGCTCCGGCAGCAGGGAAGCCTGGCCTAACCATGGGCATCATAGGAGCGCCTGGTGCTCCGGCCTTACACAGACACAAGTAAAAACAGACAATGAGATACAAATCCACCATGTGAAGGGGTTGTGGGCCGCCTAAAGGGATCATTGTCCATCCGTGTCCATTAATGTCCACAGAGGTTCAGGGTCATTAGTGGGCAGGACTGGTGGTCTTACCATACTGAAGCAGGGGTGAGTCCCCATAAAAGGAGGGACACCCATGGGTACGGTCTAAAGGTGTGGAGGGGAGGGAGGCGTGGGAAAAGGAGGAGTCGGGATGTTACAACACTACATGTAACACAGACAAAGACGTACTATGCAACACAACACACACATGCACAAATGAAAAAAATGACATAAAAATGGCAACACGCAAAAAAAAAAAAAAAAGATGTAGAGACAAACACACAGTTTTCTGGGTAATACAAGCTTTCACACAACAAATGAAGAAACCAACATGGCACAACAAAACCCCTAATTTTACCTACGAAGCTATATAATTGATTTATTCATGCAAAGGGATTTAAAAAGCAGACAATAGGCATGTTGCAAGAAAGAAAGTAGGAAGTGAAGCATTTCCTTTGTATAAAAATACAAATATTTGTTGCTGAATAGCAACAAAAAAAGCCAATATTTTAATAATCTTTTCCAGAGGTTTAAAAGAAAGTTTGAGCTGAAGAGAAGGAGCAGTTTCCAAGCAAATTTTTATCAATTTGGCACTATCATTTGCCACTTCATCACTCTCCAGTTGATGTTTCAGAAATAATTCTTCTAAAAATCTTCTAAACTCCACTGAATGATGAAACTGCCTGTAAAAGTGCCTATAACTAGTGAATGTTTGATTATTTAAAACCATCAAAAGCAGGAGTAGTTTGCTATATCTGGCTTCTACTGGCTGTTTTGTTTTCTCAATTTACTCCCACGACTTTCAGTGTTTCATGTGTGAGGAACCTGGAGAGCCAGATGAAGGGATGGGTGCTAATCTCTCTGTCGCTGCCATGCGGATTCACTCCATGCTATAAGACACAGACAACATTTACCATGGGGGCACCCCAACTGGGGGGAGCTACCTGAGGGGCCGCTGGGGTTCCCATTGTGAGATCTGAGAGACAAAGAGAGAGAGAGAAGAGAGGAACCTGCAAAATCACTGTCTCCACTATCAGACTGTAACAGACCAAATATGGGACAAAAACAAGTAGGTTGTGAGGGTGCATCGAAGCAGCAGCTTGACATCTTGGGAAATCTTTGCTTTCTTTCACAGTTTTGGAGAAATCATTTTGTCTGTGCAAAAAGTATGAAAATAAAGTGTACGTCTTTACCTAGAATTAATTTAACTTTTCCTCTGAGGGTACAAAGCCAGTAAAACCTATTAAATAACATTGTATCCTGCTGGATACATGACCAGATGGTAGGCTCCTGTATATGTATATGTATATGTATATGTATATGTATATGTATACAGTATGTATGAGAGGCCCTTTAGGCAGTAAATCATACTTGGTTTCACATGTAACATCATACTCTCATACATTTACAACTATACTCTATCACACACTTCTGAATTCCCTCACATACACTACTGTACTCTCTCACGTACACTGTTATACTAGGTAGGGTGAGGGGTAGGGTTAGGGTTAAGGTTAGGGTTAGGGGTAGGGTTAAGGTTAGGGTAGGGTTAGGGTTAAGGGTAGGGTGAGGGGTAGGGTTAGGGTAGGGTTAGGGTTAGGGTTAGGGTTAGGGTCTCGTTACGTACACACGCGGACCCAGGGATATGGAGCCTCACCGGGGTCCAAGTGGTCCTGGAGGTCCCCCAAGAACCGGGGGTCTTGGTACAACCCGGTGCCTGGGCCAGGGTGAGGATGGACCCAGGGCCCAGTGCCCGCTTGGGGATAGGTCCCGGCGGAATACACACGGACCCAGGGGTGTGGAGCCTCCCTGGGGCCCAGGCGGTCCTGGAGGTCCCCCGAGAACCGGGGGTCTTAGTACCAGCAGGTGCCCGGACCAGGGCCTGGGCCTGGGCCAGGGTTAGGGTTAGGCTTAGGGTTAGGGTGAGGGTTAGGTCTCCCGTTACGGACACACGCGGACCCAGGGCTGTGGAGCCTCCCTGGGGTACAGGCGGTCCTGGAGGTCCGCTGACAACGGGGGGGTCTTTGTACAACCAGGTGCCTGGGCCAGGGTGAGGGTTGACCCAGGGCTCTGGAGCCTCAGGGGAAGGTCTGAGGCCTGTGTTGACCCTGGGTGACTTTGTTAGGGTTAGGGTCACGGTCCGGATACACATGGACCCAGGGGTGTGGAGCCTCCAGGGGGCCCGGGGCATGCGTCCCGGTCCCCGGTACCCAGGGCCCGGTGCCCGCTTGGGGATAGGTCTTGGCCGGATACACGCGGACCCAGGGCTGTGGAGCCTCCAGGGGGACCAGGCGCTTGAGGACCGGTCCCCAGGGCCCAGTGCCCGCTTGGGTAAGGGTCCCGGCCGGATACACTCAGACCCAGGGCTGTGGAGCCTCCCTGGGGTACAGGCGGTCCCAGAGGTCCGCCGAGAACCGGGGGGTCTTGGTACAACCAGGTGCCCGGACCAGGGTGAGGGTAGACCCAGGGCTCTGGAGCCTCAGGGGAAGGTCTGAGGCCTGTGTTGACCCTGGGTGACTTTGTTAGGGTTAGGGTCACGGTCCGGATGCACGTGGACCCAGGGATGTGGAACCTCCAGGGGGCCCGGGGCATGGGTCCTGGTCCCCGGTACCCAGGGCCCGGTGCCCGCTTGGGGATGGGTCCCAGCCAGATACACGTGGACCCAGGGCTGTGGAGCCTCCCTGGGGTACAGGTGGTCCCAGAGGTCCGCCGAGAACCAGGGGGTCTTGGTACAACCAGGTGCCCGGACCAGGGTGAGGGTGGACCCAGGGCTCTGGAGCCTCAGGGAACGGTCTGAGGCCTGTGTTGACCCTGGGTGACTTTGTTAGGGTTAGGGTCAAGGTCCGGATGCACGTGGAC